>VUQS01016957.1:1808-24174 GCA_015108495.1 Heterochromis multidens | reverse complement strand
ATATACATTGTATTGTGCAATCCTGACTGGATTGCAGAGTAGACAGCTTTTCTTTGAACATTCAACACCCTGACTAACACACAAGCAAAAAAAAAAAAAAAAAAAACTTAAATATTAATCTGTCTCTCCCTCTTGCATTTTCTCATGTTGATAGTCACCTTGAGAAGGACTAAGGAAAGATGAGTAGGGAATAGGAGTGAAAATAGAGAAAACAGAAGGAGAGTAAAGTAGAGTAGCCAAGAAGGAAAGACTACCAGCTCCAGGAATGTCTTGGCATCTGTGTCAGTCCAGGCTGCGCTATTCAACAAAACAAGATTCCTGTCACTGAAATGCTCTCAGTTGCATGAGACAATAGCAACGGAGCTGAGACAGAAAAACAGATAAGACAAGAGGGAAACAATTGTGCTGGTCACCATCCCTGCATGCTGTAATGAATATGCAATGTGTTTTCCCACCACAGTGACCTCAAAAGGCATGATGGCTTAACCTGTGCAACACCAGTTTTACAGTCTCACTTTTTCTCTCTTTTGTCATGACAGTGTCAGCAAGAAAATGACTCATATAATGTTCATTTCAATTGGAAAGGAATTTTTTCTCAATTCCCATTGAGGCCATGGAAATTACAAAGCAAGATTTTAAAATGTTGTTATAGTCTCACTTATTGAATTCCTTTTTCATTTTCCTAAAATTGCACACTCACAATCACTGTTGAGGTCATTAGAGAAAGGTCTTTCAAAAAGTAATAGTTTCTTACTTGTTTGCTCCCTGAAGAAAGTAAGTTTTTACACTTTTCTCTAAGTTACTTACTAAACCTCAGGCTACATGCCCACACAGTGGCACAGATCCCCTATATTTTCTGATATTTCTTTTAGTGCACAAGCAACACATAGCTGATGGCAAAGTTGATTTAAAAAACCAACTCAAAGAGCACTTCACAGAAAAATGGTCACAGTGATTCTAGTGAAAAACAGGTACAAGTAAATGAAGTCTACAATGCTACAAGGCTGACTGCTCATCACTGCCTTTGTTACCTGTTGAAAATCAAACCTTGGCTGCTTCATTGGGGTTGGCATACAGCAGCAGTGGATAGCCTTTTCTGGGCTGGATGCAGTTTGCACTTGAGTGTCATATTTTGTTCCTTTCATACAATAAAAATGAAAGTACTGTTCATATCCCCACCCCTCAGAAACTGAAGGCCGCTGATTATAGCTCAAGTGGGCAGGAAAAAGGGATAAGTTTGATTTTTTTTATTTAATAAAAGGTACCCTCTTGTATAGAGACAATATTGTGAAGACTATTGTTACAGCAAAAACACTTGCATACTGCAAAAGATGGTACTGACAGTCAGACACTCAGGGATCAAAGAGCACTGGCAACCTTTGACCACTTGCATGTATGCTCTTTGCTCCACTTTTCAATTCAATTCAATTCAATTCAATTCTATTTATATAGCGCCAATTCACAACAATAGTCACCTCAAGGTGCTTTATATTGTAAGGTAAAGACCTTACAATACTAGAAAGAAACTCCAATAATCAGACAACCCCCATGAACAAGCACTTGACAAGAGTGGGAAGGAAAAACTCCCTTTTAACAGGAAGAAACCTCGAGCAGAGCTAGGCTCAGGGAGAGGCAGCCATCTGCTGCAACTGGTTGGGGGTGAAGGGAAAGATAAGAGAGCAGAGAGAGAAAGGATTAAAGGCACAATATGGGAGAAAGAGACAGAGTTTACTAATTACTAATGATTAAATGCAAAGTGGTCTATAAACATACAGAGAATGAAAAGAGGTGAGTGAAGAAGAAATGCTCAGTGCATCATGGGAAGCCCCCCAGCAGCCTAAGCCTATTGCAGCATAACTAGGGCATGGTTCAGGGTCACCTGATCCAGCCCTAACTATAAGCTTTATCAAAAAGGAAATTTTTAAGCCTAATCTTAAAAGCCTAATCCTAACATGAACACTCTTGGAACTTCTTCCCCACATCTCAAATGTGTAGACATAAGAAAATATTTCAATCAGTAAATCATCATAGATACACTATATGGACAAAAGTACTGGGCCACACCTTTTATTCTTTGAATTCAGGTGTTTTCAGTCCCGTTGCCACAAGTGTATAAAATCAAGCACCTAGCCATGCAGCCTCAAACATTTGTGAAAGAATGGGTCGTTGTAAAGAGCTCAATGAATTCGAGTGTGGTACTATAATAGGAAACAAGTTCACTCATTACATTTTTTCCCTCCTAGATATTCCACGATCAACTGTAAGTGGTATTATTGCAAAGTGGAAGCCTTTAGGAACCACAGAAACTGTGGTAAACGTAAAGTTACAGAGTGGGGCAGCAGAGTTTTGCGGCGCATGGTGTGTAAAAGTCACCAACTCTGGTATTAACATCAGCAAAAAACTGCACCGGGAGCTTCATGGCATGGGTTTCTATTGCCATGGAGCTCCTGTAGGTGTAATGAAGAAGCCCAGTACTTTTGTTAATATCAATATGTAAAACCAATGCACCTTCAGTTAACACATGCAAAGTGACTTTTATACAGTCCATCCCTGCATTAAACACTCACCATATTTTTGAGTAAAGATATTAATTAAAAGTAATTATATCAATCAAAGTTCTTCCAATTCATACACATTACAGGAAATGTGGAAGATGTCGTGTATAAACACAAACCAACAGAGAATCAACTAAGAGAGACTTTGCTATCTCTCTTAGTTTTACATTTAGCATATTTCAACCAACTGTGTTTGTTTATTGTACTCTTACTACCAGCTTCCAGCCACAGTGAACCTTGTTTTCAGCAAAAAAGCTGATATAGCAAAACCACAGTACACTAGCAATCACGAGTCACAGCTAAAGCAAAGCAAAAAGAAGAGTGACATTGGTCTTTCAATGGTCCAGTTTCCAGAACCATCCAAATGAATGAAATGAAAGTTTCTAATGTAAACTTTTTCAAAAATTATATGTCAAGATTACACTTGCAGCATGTTTCGCTATCTCAAGAGGGGAAAAAACAAAAAATCAGTTTAAACTTCTCTTAGTAAGTACTCACATTCCATTCAAACTTAGATGTCAATTTTAGTAAAAGCAAGGGGCAACCTCTGATGCTGAAAAATTAAGCCAATGCGGACGTGGCATAAACTGCAGTTCCTCTTGGTGCCACTTGAGGGTGCCTCCAAAGAAGAGTCAATCCTCATAGACTCCAATGTGAAAATATCCAACTTTAAAGCATTAAAAAGCATATTTACAGCCTGATACAAACAAAAGTTTCCTCTTTTTAGTGTTTTTCTTTTACATTTTCTTTTATTTATTTATTTATTTATTCATTTTTATTATTATTCATGACAGGTGGGGAGGGGTAGAAGTAGTGAAGAGAAGAGAGAAAAAAAAACCAGAAAGAAAGAAAAAAGACAAAGTAGGAGAAAATAGGAGAAAAGATAAAAATAAAAGGACAAAGCACAAGTAACACAACACAATGGGTCACCAACTGCTGCACCTGTAAGAAAACACGTACAAAAATAAAGCACCTGAAAAAAGAGAAAAAAAGGATCCAAAAACCAACATTCAAGCTTGCTGTGTTTGTCGTGAAAAGTACTCGATAATGAGGGTGAGAAGCCGCAACGCCCCGCAGAAGCCAGAGGCAGACAGAGAAAGACCCAGGAAACCTGGGCTGTCTGCAGCCCCCCAAGAGTACTGAAGCCCGAGGCCACACATCCTGATGACGATTTTGTGAAATTCTAGCAGTGGTGTTCCATCAGGACAAGCAAGGCAAGCACTAGTCAAATCTAAAAATAGACATCAATTAAAATGTACCAAAGTGACATTTTAATTGATGTCATCTCAAACAGCATTCTGTCATAAAGCTTCGCCTGTTTTCATCCATCCTTTACATTACTGCCATCTTGTGGTCACAATTGGTTATTGTCGCTGGAAGGACACTTGCCTTGGACTCCATTGGAAACTGTAGCACGTCTCCAGTTCACAGACATGTCCATCTCCCATTAACAATGGTTGCCACTGGCTCTGCGTTCACTGCTCTAAGATCAGTTTCGAGCCGTGTTTTGTGTAGAAACAGAGCTGGCATTAGCAAATAGACGAACTTCTGTTCGTCTCACAGTAACAGATATGTTTTCTCTTACTCACCACCTTGGCCAACATGTGTGATATAGAGAAGATGGAATACACTGTGAAAAATTAAACCCTCAAATCTGGTTTAATAAAACAGGCAAGTAGAACAGGAACACTAATTAGCTGATATGTGTGTCTGTGCAATGCATGTGTACAGTTTATGAATACAGCTTGCTAACCAAGTTAACTAACTGATAAATTAGCACTTCACCCTTTTTTCCATATAAGATAACTTTTGGCTCCAAAAAAAGCAACATGGCAGCAGCCAAAATGATAATATTTGAGCTTCAAAATGCAGAGTCCAAAACCACCAGTGGGTCACATATCACGGTGGCTACATCCGTCTTTTATAAGTTAAAGTTAGCCTTTACTGTTTAGTAAAGCCACCTAGCAACACCAATCAGAAAAATGCAAATTATATTTGTCACACAAATTTAAAACTTAGGACAGCATTTGGCAATACTTTACAACCTGTTCTCATAAAACGTACTTTATAGTATAACAGCAAACAATAGCATAGGGTCAGTTCAGGTGAATTTCTCAGCCTCTCTATTGATACCCTGAGCAGCCTGCTCATTGTGTTTTACCTATGCCACAAACACACACATATGAACACACAGACAAGCTCCAGCATTTTTGTCTTTATACAAAGGACAATGCAGAAAAGGCAGCAGAAGGTGTATACACAGGCTTTTCTGGTGACCAATCACAAGCTAGCATCATACAGAGGTCATCATTATCATCACTGTGACAGGGCATGAATGAATGGAGAATAAAAATTGGGAGTGAGAAAGAGAAAGTAAAGGAAGAGAGAAATTAAAACAGCAAGAAGGGAAAAAAAAGGATTTTAAATTGATTCAGAATCAAAAATGGACACAAGCTGCTTTTGTCTCCAGGAAAGGGTTTTCTCCAATGCACACATATATGTGATGTACTGAACACACTACATCAAATACTAGTAAGTAACTAACTATAACTAATTCTCGACAGCAGCTTGAAAAAAAAGAACCCATAATAATCATTCAAAATAATAACATTAATAATGTACCTCATTTTAAGTAGACCATATATTAAAGATCACCGGCAAATAAACACAGAGCAGGCCTTAACTTCACACTCCAAGTTAGCAGCTCATCTGAACACAGTATAAAATTTCTTTCAAACTGACACCAGTTTTTCCAGGAAAATATGGATAAAGAATAAGCAATGCATCTACATAATCATGCTTATTACATTACATAAGGCCAACAGTACTGAAAAAATGTTTTGGTCGATGTTATTTCTTTTGGATGCTTAACTCCAACTGTGCGGATTGATGTACTGTGCTCAGATTCACTTTCAGTTTTCTTTGAGTTTATTTCAAATCAGAGTTTAGGATTTATACATGTGAGCAGGATTTGAGAGATGCAGAATTGGCAGTTATAGATGTAGAGACATCTTGCATCTGATAGTTAAACTTCTAAAATTAACAATGTTTGCATATTTAAACCATATTCTAACCATCAAATAGAACTTCAATATTATATAAAAATAAAATTTGAATATCTTAAGAGAAGCTTATAAAATTCTGCTTATCCAGTTCAGGGTTGCGGGGGCTGGAGCCTATCCCAGCTGGATGGATGGATCTTAAGAAACATCTCGAGGGATCCTTTAATGGTCTCCCTGAGTTAAGTCATTTCTTAGTTGGTGGGGTCAGCTGATGCTCAGTGGTTAGTTTGCAAATAAAGTGTTTAGAATGGCTTTATGAAACATAACTTTCCTGTTTTCTTAGAAAAATTTTTTAAAGACACCACATTCTGACAAAAGTGCCCTAAACGATATACAGACATACACAGTAAAACAGAAGAAGACAAGCATTAGCCAGCAAATTAAACAAAGCTACAATGAGCTGGGGAATTGAATGTACTGAGTAAAGAAAGGAGAGACAGTCTGACCAACTTCAAATATTCACCACTTTGTTTTTGCTATCGTATGAGTGTGTTGACTCATCTTCTGGGCTCTGTCATTTCTGAGGAGAGGGTAGTTCTGGGCCTGAACTATGATTATGAAATATGATAGCATCTCATTATTGGTGTGTTTGTGTCTGTGTGTGTTTATATGGACTTTCATGCAAAACTGTGCAACTCTGGCAATGTTTTCTGGATTATGTGAGTGTTAAGGGGAGTGGCAATAGTAAGTACATTTCAGTAATTACAAGCTCTATTTACTGCATTCAAAACCTAAATGCACAATGTGTGTATTTCTGGTTTTGTATTTTGCTGATGTGGCCCTGATGTAAAATTCAATAACTTTTCAGAGACTTTCCACAACTAAATCTGAGTACTACCATGACCTTAAAATGTTCTTCCTCTCTGGTTTTTAAAAGGCTCAACAGGCTGGTTTCCAATCAGATGGAAAAAGGCAACAGAAAACCACCAATGAATGCAATGAATGTGTGAAAGTGTCAGTCTTAAATTCATGTGACCTATTTGTAGAAGTTCCCTAGAGAATTGAATAATATTTTAAATAACTGAGTACAACTCTCAGAAGCTGGTGATATTCCAGAAACCCCTATATGTTGTAACACATTGTGAAAATAAAGACAGTATCCAAGAAAGTGTACATTTCAAAATCCTTATAAGAGGTGAACTGGGGTCATGATTTGCAAGAGGAATTAAAAAAAAAAGAGAGATGGAGAGCAAAAATGACAGACTGCATGAATGAATCCCAAACCAATGTGTCAGCTAGATTCAAATTCACCAACCCAATGAGCAACCAAATTGCTCCACCAGTGGCCTCAGTGCCAACTGGAAAACAGAGCTTGCCCAGCTCAGATTCATCACCGGCTGGGCCACTGCCAAAGAGAATGGATTCACTTTAATGCTGGCAGATACAATATGTTCTTTGTATTTGTAAAAGCAGGAGAAAGAGATGGACAGAAAAAGAGAAAGAGAAACACAGTAAGAAGAAATGAAGGGCAAGGCTGGATGGGCGCAGATTGAATGGGCTGCTTTGGCTGAGTGAAGGAGGGAGTGAAAAAGGGAAATGGTGGGTATGTTTTAAAGAACAGGAAACCAAGCAAGAGCACCTGACGCACATGGTAAGTATCAAGGGTTGCGCCACGTGCCACTAAACTGCAGCCAAAGCTCTTTTTTTTCTGCAGGGGTGGTGCTAGTGGTGATGGTGGTGGTGTGTTGAGGGGTGTGTGTACTGGCTAATCTCTCTTCTGAGTGGGTGCGCACTCAAAGCTGCTTTTGTTTCTGAGGGCTACTTTCACAAGGACGTACAATCCCCCGCATCCACTCCTCCCCTCCGCTTCTTTTTTCCTTTTGATCTCTCTGTTGTTCAGTGCACATGCTTTTGTGCTGAAACATAGTGGGTGTTTTATTTGATTTACTGATGATTCTGTTTAGAAATGATGGCAATGCACACATGTGCATGTGCACATGTTAGTGTACATCCCTGTGTGTCCATATAAGCACGTCTGGTGGGAAACACTGATGGTCTTTCATGCTATATGAAGGTTAAAAAAATTCATAAATCAAATCACCCACCAAGAGTGCTGTAGTGAGGGAGAGGCTTAGATATCATGTTTGAGGCACATTAGAGTTTTTTCCATCGAGAGTTGTGTGGGTCAGGGAAATGTTACACACAGAAAAAAAATATATGGGCAGCATTAACAAACTTAAAGAGATGAATTATGAGTTGCAAAGAGATTAAGCTGCTGGAAGCTCAAAGGAATAAAGGTCTGGGTTTTCCTCCACTATCTAAAGAAAAATGTAATTTGTAGGTTGCATAATATGTGAATGAAAATATGTTGATAATTACAATAATGAAAAAATGATCCTAATGGGTCACAAGTATTTTAATAGACTGGGCACAGACCAAATATTTCTGCTTGCATTCTTGGAGAAATGTTATGTTTTAAATATGGAAAGAAAAAAAATTGCATATCAAACAGTAACTGTATTACTTTGACTAATGTTTGTGTCTCATTATTCTGAAAATGCAATCCCCTCTGAGAATTTGTCCAATGTTAAGGCATATCTATCAAAGGCTGGAGTAGGGGCAATGTTTGAACAAACGAGAAAATACAAAAATAAAGTCAAATGTCCATTACCATCCATTACATGTGAAACCCATAAAACAAAATGCCATCTATCCATAAACATGCTACAATCTACTTTCAGGAAGCCATCACCACACACAGCTATGCTAATCCTGTGACCAAATAAAAGCACTCAAAATGGTTTTTAGCATGTAAAGTCAAGTAAATACACTAGGAGATGTGGGGGCAAGAGGGAGGGTGGAGGACTCAGAGGATAGGGTTGGGGAGTGAGCAGTTGCCTGATGGACCATTTGTCTTCAAAGACAGCTGGACAAGATCTGCTCCTAACTGGTACCCAGTGTGGTGACCCCCACAAAGATAGAACACGGCTGCAAGCATGTTTGAATACTTTTTGTTTACATAAAAAATAACATATAAGAATAAAATCTTGTTGTGTTTGAACATACACACGAACACATGAATATAATACAAATGTATGCACACCAACAAAAAACTAGGTGCTTGTATGCACACACAAAATGTCTAGTTCTCTAAGGCCTCATCTTTTTGAGGAATTATTTCAACACATTCAATGATAGAAACACTAAGATTTCTTCATTGTGGGCCCTAATGTGGGATGATGAATAGCCATCACATGATTCAATCAGGAAAGTTTGATGACATTCCATAGTCTCCTTAGAGCTAAAAAAACAGCTTGATAACGTGACACCGCTCTACATTTCAACAGCCATTCAGCAATGACTCAACATGACAAAACTGCACACTGTTGTGCTTTTGAATCACCCACACTCATCTGCTGAAAAGAAGGAACACACATGCATGCATATTGATATGAACCTCCATGAATTCTAGCAAGGATTTCATGTTTGTGTGTTTCAAGGTAATCTATTGGTCGGCTTCTCGATACAACTGCATACATCCAGGGTGTGGACTCACATAGAGTTCACACAGGAGAGTCTTTATAAATGAAAAACCCCCTTCCCCCTTCGCCTTCACACTGCCAGCTGCCACAACCACCAAAAGACCCCCAAGCCCCTCAGACAGACACACATACATACATACTCCCCCTCCTGTGCCAGGCTGTGGTGGTAGCCAGCGTGGCATCGTCAGTCACCAGGGAGGTGCCATGTTACTACAGCCACTGCTGTAGGTCGGCCACACTGTGGCTTTGTTTTCATCATCAATAGGCCAGTCAGCCTGATATTATAAATGACAAGGGGCGTGCCAGCACTTTAGTCTAGGTTGAGGGCAACTATTGAAATAGATACTTATGGCATTTTGTCTTCTCCACAGTAAAGAATGTTTCCCAACAACACAGACTCTGCAGTCCTTTAAGGAACTAAAATACTAACATACATAATCTATAAACACAGCAGCACTGAAGCCTCTAATAACTTGCATTAATCTAATGATTTTTTTTCTTTATTATTATATAGCTAGTGGAAAATGCTATGCACTCAATTGTATGAAATGAAGTGTGACCTTTACGATTTCCTGTCGATGATGGTACTGTAATTATCAAATTTGGCAATCACCAAATTTGTTTAGACACAATAAAATAAAACAGCATTTATTAGTTACTGGGGTCTCGATGCAATTAATTATTTTACGAAGAAAAATTCTCAATATTTTCTAAATAAAACTGCTAACATACCTGTAAGCTATCCATCCATCCCTTTTATTCCACTTATCCAATTCAGGGTCGCGGGGGGGCTGAAGCCTATCCCAGCCGCATAGGGCGACAGGCAGGGCACACCCTGGACAGTTTGCCAGTCTATCGCAGTGCTAACACAGAGACAGACACCCATTCGCACTCACATTTACACCTACGGCCAATTAACCTAACCCCACTAACTGCATGTCTCCACACATGGTGGATTGGAACCTAGGACCTTCTTGCTGTGAGAGTGGCCAGAAGTCATAAATGTGCAATCTCTTGCATCATGAGATTCGCCTTGTTGTTGAGATTGGCAGATGGCTGACAAGTGCAGGCTCTCAAGTGGGCACCCTCGATCTTCAGCATTATGTTAATTATCCCACTACAAAGGAATCAATGGTGTATCTTAGTGTGCCCAAATCACCCATTGTTGATTGGGTTACGTTGATTTGTTTTAAGAATGTAATATTAAAAAATGTTTAAACAACAACATCACAACAACATTTAACATTGTTAAAACATTTGTTTTAACAATGTCCTTTCTTCTCAGGAAAAACCCTAATGTGTGTGTGTGTGTGTGTGTGTGTGTGTATATATATATATATATATATATATATATATATATATATATATATATATATATATATAACTTGCTATTTTTCAAACAAAATAAGTTAAGCATCCACTGTGTGACACGATTGATACAAGTACACACACAGAATGAAAAAAACCACGAAAGCCTAACAGGAGAAGCATAAATGAGAAGCCATACCATAACAAATGCAAATTAAAACTAGAAATGAGAAACCAAAATTAAAAGAAAAAAGTATCAAAACAGGAAGAAAATGTTAAACAATACAGCTGCAAATGAGGGGCTTATGTAAATTCAGTTATTTTGTTTTTGTTGCGTGTTTCCAGAACTTTCTTTGGTTACCTTTAAATATTTTTTATGCTTGTTCTTTATCCAATTTTCTTTTAAAATTAAATTACAACAAGTCTGAATTCATAAAATGGGTCAGATACCTCAGTTTTTAAAGAATGTGAGGAGACCTCTGATCTATCATTTAACTGATTACAGGAACCAGTAGTTAAAAGAGGCAACCTGACTATAATAAAAGTAAAATGCAAAGGCAAACAACAATTAGAGAGAATAAAAAACAATTTTACAATACTGAAATCAGCATAACTGACCTTCAAAAAGCAGCCTCACTTCCACTTTTATTGTTTCCTTGTTTTCTTTCCCTGGGATTAATTGCTTGTCTTATGGTTTTGGTTTCTTATTCATAGCTTTGATTATTTTTTTTGTTTATGGTTTTGATTTTATTATTTATGTCTTTTCCTTTCAGACTTTTTGTTTCAGATATCCTTATCATGGTGACTCAAGAAACCATTATGGCGACTTACACCAGCAAAGTGAGTAGTCTCCCAGTATTTCTCCCGTATTCATCACCGTGGTTTCTTGAATCGCTATGATAAGGAAACACAACAAAGCTGGACTCAAAGTGGGTAAAGGCAGACGTATCGGTTGATCAGAAAGATAGATGTGTGAAAGTTTGAACTAAGACACTACTATGCCATAAGACAATATACTACTTGTATAAGAACACACACAAACTCACCAGTAAACATAGCAGCAATTCTAACAACTTGATCTCCACTGACCTGGTCTGAGTATGTTTCTTGGTATGCAGTCTTTTACTTGCCTGAAATATGAACTTATGGTGGCTTTTCTCACTCTCTGTGCAGGGATGTGGTACCACATGTTATATATACCTACCAGGTCCAAACAATCTCCAGTCGGAGTGAGAGTGAGCCCTCTCCACCTCTGATGCACGAACTTGGGGCACCCTATTGTGGGGATGGATGCATCCAAAGGTAAAAGGCAGCCACACACAAGTATAAATATACACACACACACACACACACATATATATATCACTTTGGAGTATGTGTTTTTGCATGTTTTCTAAGCACTTGTCTCTTGCTCTTTTAGCTCCAAAGGAGAGGAATGTGATGATATGAACTCTATGAATGGGGATGGCTGTTCTAGTCAGTGCAAGAAAGAGCCTTTCTTCAATTGTGTTGGTAAGTCTTAAGCACGAACTACTCTATTGGTATCTATTGCTCTACCAGTAGCTGCGAGTTAATAATTCTGTATGATAGGTAGGTATAGAAGGTGTACAAGTGGAAAATTTTAAAAAATGGTGTGCATTCACTATGAACTATTTCATTAGTAATGACTGAAAAACTTTTTTTTATTTTCCAAAAGTGACATAAACACACAAAATTTTATAGTTAGGATTTCTTCCAAAATATTAGAGTTTTATTTTTTATTTGCCATGTTAGTGTCATCGGTTCGGATTCCACTGACATTGATTGCTACATTATTTCACAATAAAAAAAAGACTACAGACTTTTCAACGAGACTCTGTGAATGAATGGATTTGACACATCATCTGGGTGTACTTCAAGTATTTCATGACTTTTCCAAACAAATAAAACACTAGGAGATATCATAATCACTTCGACCTCTTGTATAAAGAAAAATATATCTGGAAATCATTATTTATAAATGGAGGTTTGTTTTACATAGTTGAATGAAACACATTTCCTTTTGTA
This sequence comes from Heterochromis multidens, assembly GCA_015108495.1. Taxonomy (NCBI): domain Eukaryota; kingdom Metazoa; phylum Chordata; class Actinopteri; order Cichliformes; family Cichlidae; genus Heterochromis; species Heterochromis multidens. The sequence continues at coordinate 11,721 of VUQS01016957.1, read as the reverse complement.
AGTTGTTTTATTTTATAAATAGATGAATGACTTTTTTTTCTGTGTCCTAATGGGTGATAATCATATTTCTTATACTCATGCGATTCTGTGCATCTAAAGTACATGGATACACATATGTGACCCTCTGTGAAGTGCCCACTTAATCCCTGTCAGATTGCTGGATGACTACACTGGCTGTGCTGTTTTTCCACCAACTGCGGTGCTCTGGGATGCTTGCAAGTGTGTGCATGTTTGTGTGTTCAACACTGCTAAAGTTTTGCACAGAAATCTGAGACTATAATGAAGGGACCTTCTGTCCATCTGTCTGTATGTGCGAGAGAGTGCCTGCTTGTCAGTGAGTTGGATAGTGTAAGAGAGTTGGATGGAGAATTGACAGTAAGTATACAACAGGTCTAGGGTGTTACAATCTGGAGGAGCTTTAATAGGCTATCATGATTCAGCCAGTTTATATCTGGGACTGATGATAATCACAAGTTCTTTTCACACGACCCCACCTGGTGTTACAATCCCAGTGGCAATGTCTCAATTGGACTTCAAGCCAAATGCATGTGATTTTCTTAAGCCATACCCATATATTCACTCTATCCTTAAAGTGATGGAGTTCAAGTCAGATTTCATTCTTTTCCTTTTCTCTTCTTGCCCACTATGACACAATCAAAATAACAACAACAACAAAAAAGCGAGAATAGTCTCTTTGTTCAACTCACTACCTTTTTTTTTCTTTAATTGATTTAAATTAATTTAATTTCTATCAATTAACTTTCCAGTTTTTCAGTATCTGTTTATTCTGTTTGTTTTCATATTCCAATACTAAAGTATAACCTTTCACACCTTTTCATCCTTTTCCTCCTCTCTTTAGCTCACATTCTACCTATTATTCCTCTACCTTTCAAAACCCACTGTTTGAACTTCCTCTTGTCTCAGTCTCACTTCTTCCCTTCTTCCTTGCCTCTGTTCATGTTGAGTGAGTGGCAGGAGACTATTCTATATGCCCCCTCAGTAGCCCCTCGTTTTACCATTGCCAGAGCACAGAACTGACTTGAGCTTTTGGCTGTGCTGTAGATGGCTGGAATTTCGAGGAGAAGGCCCTGGCCAACTTGGCACAGAATGCCGCCTTTCCCCCCAACTGGAACCCCACCGGCTGACGCTGCTTTAGCTGAGAGTTGAGACCAGTGAGGCCCAGGCAAACCTCCCTGCTCAGTTCCCCTCTCCTCCCGTCCATAAGCTTTCAGTCCCAGCCCCAAACTCCGGGTGGGATGTCTGAAAAAAATACTGCCGTGTCTTTCTTTACCCATTGACCTTGCCCCACACCACCCCCCTCCACTTTGTCTGTTTTGCTCTCATTTTATCATGCTCGCTTTTATTCTTTCATTATTTTTCCCCCTTCTGCCTTTAATATCATGTCATCACAACTTATATAGCTCATTTAAGCCTTATAATTTACTTTGACTCCTTTGATCCCTTACATTCAGACCTTGCCTTTATCTGATGCCCTTCCTCTACACATTCCAAATGAAGACATGATTCACAAGTAAAATGGGGGGGTGGTGAGAGATATGTTAAAGATGACACTGATATTTTTTATGCACTCAATCCTTCTGTCATTTTTACTGTACAGATAACTCATGTGAAGTGTGTTGTGTTTTCAAATGCAGAGGAGCCAAGCATGTGCTACTACTATGATGGTGATGGGGTATGTGAGGATTTTGAGCGAGAAACAGGTGTGAGAGACTGTGGCCTCTACACCCCCAGTGGTTTCCTGGACCAGTGGGCTTCCTCTGTTGAAGTTTCCCATGAAGAAAAGCCCTACTGTTCTGGTGAAGTAGCTGCTGGATATCCTGCTGTTACTAAGGTAAGGTCACGCCTAGCTTGTTTCTACCATTACCAGTTAAAGTTGCCATCATTTAAATGAACAAAATAGTTTAACTTAATTTGTCACACCGGAGGTCAACAAACATGACAATGATTTAAATGTATTATAAATATTGTATCAAACGATCAATCATGAAAAAGAGAGGTCTTTGATTCTGATTATTTTTGCAACTGTTTCTTTCTCATTCATAACTCTTAAATACACTGATAATGCAGAAGAATCCTCAACATTTTTAAAACATTCACAAAATAGCTTTCTTTTCTGACTAATGGGTAAGATTGGGACTTTTAATTAGATGTCTCCCAGGGTGGGCACACGGGTTTGCTGCTCTCATTAAAGTAATGCTTATAGAAGAGAGCAGACAAAGCCACTGACTTCACTTAAGGCTGCTGGCTGCCTTGACATGTTTCTGTTAGGCAGGAAGGGGCTGACTGCCTAAATAGAATGATTTACTTCACCCCCAACCCCACCACCACCGCCCAAAAAAAAAAAAAACCCAAAAAACGGAGGTCGGTCCTTACAGTGTGCATACAGATATGGGTCCCCACAACATAAGTGATACAAGTACACTTTTTCATACACACAGACAAAGCTTTGGACACACACAAGTGCATTAGCCTCAATCCTATTTAATCCCCTCTCCCTAATATGGATGATAATAATATGGCTAAGACATGTTGTTCATGTATATTATCTCTTTTTTTGAAGCAATATTTTATTATTTCAAGTAGGTTTTTTACAAAATCAAACATTCTGCAGTGTCTTGCTTCAGTAGGTAGGTTTTATTGGTGACATCCGTTTTATGTTAAATGCTATGCTGATATATATATATATTTCAACCCTACAAAGCAGAAGCTTTGTCTTGAAACTCCAAGACTTTACACCTCTACACTGACACCTCTACACTGATGCTGGAAGTCTGTGTTGTTGGTAGAGCTTGTTCCTACTGCTGATGATGCATTTTACAAGGCCAGTGAACTAGTTTTTCCTGAACAGCTGTGTTAAGGTGCCTTGCTCAAGCAGGGGTAGGAGATTAACCGTCACTTAAGTGACAGTTAATGCATTTGATATTTATACTGCACAACCTCTGTTTGACTAAAGAAAGAGTTTGTTCCAACCAACAACATTGCAGCTGTTTTATTTTCTGAGGGAAACGAGACACCAGTGGAACATGTCCATATAACCATAGAGGAAGGATTTCTGTGTGAAGGACACATTGTTCATTCAAAAAACACTTCTACTGTGAAGAACAAACTGTTCCCCAAGGGTTATATGTGATGACATCACCTCATTATAAGGCCACTGAAATACAAGCGTAAAACTCAACGATCTTGTCACTGTCTCTCTCTATGTCCATCTCTCCCTTACATTCTCACATACTCTTATTTATATAGTAAGTTTTAAATTGAAAAGCTTATGTATTCCTCTCACCATGTAATTATTTTCCATTTTCATAACATGCATTAAAGCCGCATCAAATGCCATCTCCCAAATTCTAATTTAACTTTAAATATTCTGTGTCCTTTTAGTTTCAAGCATATGTACACAAACAACTTATATCAAATAATGAAATTTAATTTAATTTAATTAAAATATATGATTATTCATACTTATTTGCTAATATGAATTTCTTTGGAAAAACAAACGATAACATAACAAGGCTTCAAATAACTGAGTTAAAATCATCTTCCAGGCTGTTCTACTAAGCAGTTGTGCAATTGAATGTGTGTGGCATTGCTGACTGTCCTGGAGGCTCATGCCACAGATGAAGCATGTAAAGACTGGGTGTGGAGATGAAGACCAGGCAGTAGGTCTGTTTTTGTTCATACAGTTTAAATCTGACCACTTTAAAACAACATTTAAAGCAACACAGTGGCTGATCATTGCCTTTAAAGATTTTCCCTATTACTTATTTTAACTTTTGCCAATGTCCAGCCATTTGGTATGTTAATTGCTGTTTTTACTCATAATTGCTCTTAATGTCAAACAACAATTTACCATAGTGCATTAGTCATTCTTCAGGCATCTGGATCTCATTCCCTATCTTCTAGTTTCCTCTGTTTTTACTTAGAACTTTCCTGGGTGCCTTTGAATATTTGTTGGTGTAAAAGCTTTTGGGGTCAGTGGTAGTGGTGCCAATTTCCTAACCCTAACCCATCAATATGAAGTGTGACCAAAACTTTGCCAACTGCACCTATAAAATGCAAAAATAGTTTAATTAATTACATTTTATCACTACCCTTAAGGGTGACTCCTTTGTGTAGTAGTTCTTGCACTCCATTGCATTCTAATTATTTTTGAAAAGCAATGACCATTCATTTTGTAGAAGAGAATTAAGTTGCAGGGAGTCAAATCTGCTGAGTAATGCAAGTGGTGAGCCACAATTGTGTTGGTGTGGTCAAACAAAACTTCTTTTTGCTGTTAAATGGTAGACCATGACATGTGCTACAGTACAGGTTGTTTCAGCCAAGAGTTCTCTTTTGAGAATACCAGGATGTTAAAGTCTGGAGCACTGACAGTCTGACCCATTAATAGCATGTTACTGGTAGTGTTCCTGGTGTGATATGTCTTGTCTGCATTTGAAGGATACAGGATATTCCACTGAAGACTGCTGTTTGATCACTGGGCAATGGAGCCAACTATAGTCACCAGTTGCAATCATCAAGATGAAGGTTGAGTCAGTTTTACAAATAATTTCTTTGAACTGTACCTGTCAGTAATTATACACTAAGCCTAAAGCTACAAGAGTGGCCACTACACACTTACTCTCTCTTTCATTCATCCAGTCTTTGTATTCTAAACTGAAGTTGGGTTTCTTTCAAATAAGTAGAAAGTCTTATGCGTGACCTGATCACTAATAGAGATACAACAGCAGCCTTCACTTCTTGTTGTGGGTCTTCCACATAGGGTAACATTTTGATCTCAGTCAACCACACTCCGGAGACAATGTCATTACCATGACACAAAGCCAAAATAACTTCTCTGCTGGAGTTAGTGTCTGGTTAACCACTAGCATTTATCCCATAATATGTACCATGCCTTTTTAGTGTACTGGTGAGTGTGTGTGTTTATGTGTAAGAGAGAAAAAAGATGCAAACTAAGGCCCAGAAAGAGGTTAGGTTAAGTTAAAAAGGAGTAAAGAAAACCATTACTGAGTGCTCAACACAGCGAGACACCTGAACATCTCAGTTCAATTCAATTCAATTTTATTTATATAGTGCCAATTCACAATAATAGTCGCCTTAAGGTGCTTTATATTGCAAGGTAAAGACCCTAAAATAATAGAAAGAAACCCCAACAATGACACGACCCCCTATGGGCAAGCATAGGGCATTTAACAGGAATTAACCTCCAACAGAAAAAGGCTCAGGGAGGGGGAGCCATCTGCCATGACCGGTTGGGGTGAGGGGAAAGAGAGGAGAGACAGGACAAAAGGCAAACTATAGGAGAGAGAACCAGGGTTTAATAATTTCTAAATACAGTAGTGGTGTATAAATACACAGAGTGATTTCTCCTATTCTCCAGTCTAATCAATCTCCAATCTACGTTCAAAAACGTTGCTTTCATGTCACATTATCAAGCATTGGAAACTGTGCAAATGAGCCTGTACTAGTTGTACTCATTAAATTTTAGTAGTATCAATAATACGTGGTCATGCCTTTTAAATTTTCACATTATTCTTTGTTGATTAATTTAATTTCTTTCTTGATTAATTCAGCATACCCAGAATATCACAAAGGTGGTGGAAGGCGGTCAACTCAATAACTCAACCCAGGGTTTGCCAGTCCAGCTCCAAGCATGTTCTAATCAAATGGATTGTGCTGGCAGCATATGACCAATAAGTCACATGGATAGGTCTAATGGGAGCAAAGTGGCTGATTTTACAAAGGAAGATAAAACTATGATATCTGAAAAATATCAAGAGGTTAAACACATAAAAGCTAAAAGCAACACAGCTGCTGCAGACAAAACAGCACTGAGTGTGCGTAATAGGAAAAACGCAACACAGTAGGGTAGCATTAAAAGTATTCAGTTTAAGCGCTTTGATAAGTAACACTGGAAAGTGCTAATATGTAAATAAAGTCTAAGCCTAGGTGAAGCTAGGAAAGAAAGTGTCACGAGCTGGATGTGTGGCAGACAGAGTGAGGACCTAATGTGCAAACTCTGGAGACAGACTTGAACTTAACGGTAGCTTTATTACTAAAGTTAAAGTAAACTCAAAATACAAAACAAAACTCTGGCAAGGCAGAGAAAAGCCACTGAAAACTAAGAACTGAAAACTAAACAGGAAACAGCGCACACAGCTAGTAGGGAAAACAATAAGAATGACACAATAAGGAACTGAGGAAAACTGAGGGCTTAAATACACACATGAGGTAATCACAGAGATGGAGAACACCAGGGAACACAGGTGAGCTAAATCAGGGAGTAACGAGACAGAGGAAGCAAAATTGAACATAATACACAGGCAATGAGGGACTATCAAAGTAAAACAGGAAGAGACTCAGACTAAGACACATGAACTTGACCATGGGAATAAATAAACCTGGAGACATGACAGACTTTGGAGACAGACTGACACAGAAACAGAAAAGTAAACAAACATGGAGACAAGACTGCTATAGGAACACAAGGGAGGCACAAATATAAAAGATGAAACCAGAACAAGAAATATAATGGAAACAAATCAATGATTGAAGAAAAGGTACAAAACTCAAAACACTGGGTCAATGACCGAGGACCATGACAGCATTATAATGAAAACCCCAAAGTACAAAACTGGAAAGTCCATAATACTCAAAACACTGGATCAAAAGACCCAGGACCATGACAGAAAGACGGCAAAAATAACAACTATGTAAGATGACAGACTTATCAATATCACATCTCTATCATTAAGAGACAGGAGAATCAGACAGAGTTGTTATTCAGTTGTTATTCAGGTCTTATGCCAGTGGTGTAATACCTGAAGTCTGAGAGCAAGTAAAGAATAAATATATAATATATAAACACGATTCAAATGTAGGCTGAGCCTAAAACCAATTAAAATATAAATATGAAAGATAGAAAAATGTAAAAATAAGGTGCTCCGTTCAAGGTGCAATAAGAGTCAAGATTACTTTCAGCCAAAAGGAAAAAAAAAAACCAAAAAGGAATAAAGTTGCTTCTAAGAAGCAATATTTATTTCTGACGCTCATCAGGGAAAGACAAAGATTTTAGATACTCTTAAAAAAAATAGAAATAAAATCAGACCATCTTAGTATCCTTGCACTGAGTTCTCAGGAATCTTCCAAGATTGGTGACCCTATTCTCCTGAGAAGAGATTTTTCAGTAAGCAGGGATTTCATGTCTTTTGGTCTCTAAGCTCAAATGTAACCAGCTCTGGAGCAGGTTAGGTCTGCAACATAAATTACCATGGCAATGCAATCTGGTAAGACGTGAACTGCCTCTTTAATACAGAAAACCCTGGGTTAAACCTCAAGTTACCTTGATAAACCCAAATCCTGATTTGTAGTACATGCCTCTGATTCAGGACAATGCTAAAGTGTAATGAACTCTGTGTGTTTATGGGTATTTGTTGCTGTTAGGGTAGATGAAGTAGATAGCACATCATCAGATCTAGTAAACAACTGCTGTATTGGCTTTGTGTGTCAGTTCTGTTTGATGTCTGAAGACTGTGTTGATTCTGTGGGAGAGAGAGCAAGGCGGGCAACAGTGATTGGTATCTTTACGGATACAAGAAAGCAACAACAGCACAAGATGGCACTTGAGCAGAAAGAGACTGAGATTGCGTATCTGCACAATTCTTTAATTCTATGCACTGGTATAAGAGGGAGACGGTGTGTGTGTGTGTTTGTGTTTAGGAGGTATTTACAGATATAGTGAATATTTCTGCTGTATCAAATCGTCAACATATATACAAAGGATTATTGAAAGAAATCCACCAAATATGCAAATTAAGATTATTAAGATATTATTATTGGGGAATGATAATCTTAATTTGCAACATTTGTGTATGAGATTTGTTTTCTTAACTTTTAAATCTTCATGCACCAGTGCAAAGCCAAGGAGAAAGATGAATAATGCTCCAATGTGGAACCACTAACATATACTGCGTGTTTGAATACAATAGAGTAGCCTGTGGTCTGCTTTATAGAATGTAAATGTATGTTAGATGTTTATAAGACTGATACACTTTAGACATTTTGTTTTCGGTCACAAAGTTCTGAATTCTTGCACTACCCTTTGGAGTTATGTACTATTGTAGAGACTTTCTACACTTGAATGAAAGAGTGGTTACATTAAAGAAAAGGGGGGGTGGGGGGGTGATATATAAAGATAATTGCTTAAATTACAGATAAAATAATGTAAGGAGGCAGAAACTCAAATGACAAATGACAGACGGGGTTTAAGGTTGTAAATGGGGGTAAAACAATCTGGAAATTATTTCGGCCAAAAGTCTTACTGCATTCAAAAGAAAATACATCAATGAATTAAAAAAATATTTTGAAAGCTGAAAATGTTCCAACACCACTCTTACTGGCCATTCCCACATTAAAATGTCCTCAAATGAGCAGTTAGATCCAATCAAAATACCACCAGAAAATGTATTAAGTTAACGGCAAAACAACAAAAAAAGTAATAATAATAATAATAAAAAAATGCCATTACAACTTTATAGCTAGGTTGAATAGTTGTGTTGTTTTCATATTGTGAACATTTCTGGAGCCTTATTGAATCTAAGACCTAATACACGATTTGGAGAGGACAAATATAGTCCTACCTGTGTAAGTACAATAACATAACTTCAGCTTATGTAAATGATTTAGAGACAAGACAGAGACACACCAGCAAACACACAAACACCACACACACACGAACACAGTGCCGACTCCATAACAGGATTATAGGGCAGGTCCATGGGGGACTAAAATGTACTACTGCTCTCTTTGTGGAGCAGAACATAATGTTCCCCCGCTACCACACTGTGGAATATGGTGAGCCAGCTCTACTTGCTCTAGGGGAAATGGAGCTGAGAATTGGCCCTAGCAACTAACCTTTGTCTTTGTGTGTGTGTGTGTGTGTGTGTGTGTGTGTGTGTGTGTGTGTGTGTGTGTGCACGTGTTGCGTGCGTGCGTGTGCGTGTGCCCACGTGTGCATCCATTTGTGTGTGCAGCCTCGTTGTCTTCATGTACATGTGTGTAGATGAGTTTATGTTTGTGCATGTACATTTAAACTTTCAGATCAAAAAGCAAGCCAGGTGATTTCTCCAGAGAATGCTGCTGCCCAGGTAATCTCTGATGCAACCTCCGGGCACCTCTTGAGAACACTAATCTTAATTATACATAAGCACCAGAAGGGATAACATTTTAGATCTCGTGCTGCAAGAAACTGCCTATATACAAAGTTCGCCCATCTTGAGATAGATGTAAAACAAACATATGTGCATGAGGTCTGGATTAAATAACCCCTACCACATTCATCTTTGGGTAAATGCTTCAGAGGGAAGGGAGAGGGAGAAGCAGGCACTGTAAAAGAACTTATTTCTGGCTAGTAAAACCAGGAAACAATAACTGGCCCCGTTCTGTCCTCCCAAAAAAGCAGCCAACGTGTGTTTGTGCACTTATGTGGAGGATACATGCCTACTGTATACGGGCTACTGCAGAGCATACATACGTGTTTATACATTCTTTCCTCTACATATACACGAAAACAAATACACTGGCAAATTTACACCTATTGCTACACTAGCTAAAACACATACACACAAACACACATATAAAGTACCCACAAAAGCAAAAGCTCATACAGTAGTCGAGCTGTTGCCCTCACCAGTTCAGGAAGGCCAGTCTGGCACGGTCTCTCTCACCAACATTCCCTACAAACCGCACAGTCCTCATCAGGCAGAGTGCCAGTGACATAAGCGTGCGGTATCATTAAAAAGAAACCTCTGGGGTGGCATTTTTTTCTCTCTTTTACTTTTCCAGTTTCAGTTATTATTGTGGTTCTGCCATGTGGAAACCTCATTGAAGACTGTGA
>VUQS01016947.1:6108-23704 GCA_015108495.1 Heterochromis multidens | reverse complement strand
TTTTTAAATTTTTTTTTTTTTTTTTTTTTTTTTTTTTTTTACAGTGTGTGTAAATGATACTCTAAATATGTCTAACTTCTTGTTGTGTTTTTGGCTTTTTACCACTTACTGATTGTCTGAGCACAGTCTTTGCAAATAGAAACGTGATATTTCTGATTCACGTTTCTGTTTAGTGTGTTAATTAACGGAATATTTGCAAAATAATTCTGCACATCAGTGCAGCTATTGGGTAGAATCAAGATTGTTGTCAATGGTTTTTACAATCTTCACCATACAGCAGCTTCCCTGATTATGACTCACTCTTGTGTGAGCTCCCTTGTGTAACCCCCAACTTTGTATATAATGCTTAACACTTCCTCTTGCCACAGCAGTGCACACATGCAGCAAACACGTCTTGAGTATGCTCAGTTTTTCTTAGAGTGAGGGTTGCCAAAGATATAAAGGAGGGAAAAAAAACACTTCACATTTACCAGAAACCAGGAATTTAAATGCAATGTGGATTTAGAAAGAGGGTGGCACCATGTGAAACTTTTTATCTAAACATATTCAGCAAGAGAGAGCCACACCTCTGATTCTTTAAAAAGGTTTGTGTTTTTGGTTTTCAAACATTTCGAGTTTACCATCATGTTTCTACTGGCAACAAGCAGAAACAATATTTGTGGTGACTGAAGACAGACCAGAAACCACCCATTTCATCATCAGGTCAGTGGAGGAGGCTTGGGGTTTTTTATCTTTCATGTGTCTCTTTTTAATTTTTTTTTGTGCAAACCATACAAACTTTGCTTGTTAAATCTGCCAGTTTGCGTTTCATTGACTGCTGGCAATAAATAAACACATTCAGGTTTAAAAGTACATGGTTATATTTTTACCAGCCAGTAAGGAGAGCAGCAAAATCTTTTACCACATCCTGTAGCTGGTATTTTGGTCTGAACCATAGAGGCAGACTGTTTTGTAAGAATATTGCTATTTACTACACAATTGGACATAGATTTTGAAATAATAAATATGTAATATAATAAACATACAGTATATACATTTGTTCTCATGAAGGAGGCTCATTTTTTGTTTTTATATTTGCTTTTGAAATATGTGCTCTCTTCCTCTATCTTGCAAATGTACGAAATAAGTTTGTGATAACTTTGATAACTATTTTGCACTTTGGGATTGAGTTTGTTCCTTCTTAATTCAAAGTTTAATTATTGGTCTCCTTTATTTGTCTACACAAACTAAAACCCTGTAGTTTCAAGTCTTACGCATTGCAAAATCCTGTTTCCTCAATTTTGCATTTCATAGTGTGCTTTCTAAAGACTAAATACACAGACAGACTTCACACACAAAAAAAGAGCACGCTGTTTAAGCAATCTAGAGCTCTTCTTCTATGATAACATATCCAAGTAAATTATATTGGATTTTAGTTTAGAATTTAACATGTGATTTGTAACTCAGTTTGTCTCATTTGCACAATTGCTTGATTCTTTTCTTTCTTTCTGACTTTACAGGAATGATTAACCAAATGAAGACCGCAAGATAACAAATATATTGTTTGTACATATGCAAATAGTGACTGATAAGGATTTTTTTCCCTGCTTGTTAAGTAATATTTATATATGAACATATGTTCAGATGTGTTTTCCGTTTTTGTATTTGTATGATTTCCCTTTTTGTTTTGTTCATATAAAGTAAAAGACAGGAGACGTGCTGATCTGAGTAGGAGGTGGTGAATCGTGTTCATACTGGAAGCCACATGTTAATTCCCTAATGGTGAGTCCTGAATACAGATATTATTGCCCCCAAAACTGAATACAACAGACTTTTATTTACTTTAAAAAAGGCTTTTAATTTTCCATATAAGTTTATATAATTACCTTGTAAAGTCAGCGCTTCTTTTTTCAGTTTCTCCATAGTTTGACAGAGCTGAGCCCTATTCCAGGAAGCAGGTTTAACTAACAACTCTGAGTTTGTTAAGCCAGAGAGAAAAGAAACCCCGGATTTTCTGCTCCAGAAAGAGGGTTAACTTACACTCTGAGTCAGTCACTGGGGTAAAAGAATCTGTGAACTAAATCTGTTCTCTGGCAGATTTTCTACAACAAACTCTGAGTTTCTCTCTGATTACCCCCTCCTGCTGCACCCAAACCAGTGACTGACACTCGGTTTCATTTCTTCAGTCATAAAGTCACTGACAAACCTCAGAGCGGAGCAAATTCATTTCAAGAAGTTTACAGTTTTAGACTGAAATCCCAGTCAGACGTTAGTTTGCTATTTTTATACTTAACATCAGCGCTTCTACAATCATTTAGTTGTCAGTATATAAGAATGGTATTGAATCTTGTTTCCACCACTGAAAAATAAACTTTTGTTTTGTGCCAAAACATTTTTTGCCACCCATAAGTCAAAATTTCAGGTTATTATCGCAAAATATTGACCTAATAACTCAAAATTTCAAGTTATTTCCTCAGAAGTTTGAGTTAATAAGTCAAGATTTTGAGATAATAACACATAATATGGAGATAACCCGAAATTTTGATATGTGACAGTTTTTTTTTTATAGTTTGTTTCTTGTTGTTGTTTGTTTTTTATTTCTTTTTATTCAGTGGTGGAACCAATCATCCATTCTGAATCCATTCATATTGGCTATATTCGTTATTTAAATTAGGCCTTCCAAAAATTATACTGAAATATCTAAATTTTAGCTGACCAAAGCTTATTTCTTATAACATTTTTGCCTTTAATGATAAAATTTTACATTCAGACCTGGAAAGCTGCCCTGCATTGCATGGCTGTAGGAGAACCATCATCTATCCATGAAAGCTGAGGTTAGAGAGATTAGAAATGCCTATACAGGGAAACATAAAAGCAAAGTTTTTCTGCAAATCTCATTAAGCATTTTTGTGAAGGTGGATGCGCCCCAGAGTCTGTTGCTTTCTGGGTAACTAATATCACATGCCCATCAGTAAACTGTCTGATTTGTTTTCTCATATTTCTATCTTCAGTCACCTACATTTTGTCCCTGTCAGGTTACAGCTGAATAATTTGTTTTAAAACTCAAACATAAAATTAGGACTCCAGTTTCTAATGAAAATTCAGGCTGGGCAAATGATGAGCAAAGACAGTATTAAATAATTATATACTATATATCAAACTTTTTTATTAACAGAGATGACGACAGAGAGTGCCTCCACTCTAGAAAGCCCTTCTAGTTTTTAAAACAAACTTCATGGTCCACACTGATACATATTCATATCCTTCGGTCCACTGGGTTAAAATGGAGGCTCCACTCTTTATTTACCTGCAATAGTAAATTCATGCTCTTGGCTCTCCACTGATGATGGTTTTCTTTCTCTGCTCACGCACGCGCTTAACTCAGAGTTGAACATTGAGTTGTTGATCTGAAAGTTAATCATCTCGAAGTTTAGTTTTAAATTTAGAGTTTTGTGAACATGTTTCCTGTAATAAGGTCCTGGTGTCTTCACAGTCTTGCTGCATTTCCAAATTAGCAGTCAGGAAGTGAATTTGGTTTTAGGCCTACTTCACACCTCAAAGTAGAAATAAATAAAATTAACTGACCTTGTCTACTTGTCTAACCTTGTCTTCTTATTCTACATGGTTGTCATTACAAAGATTGGAAAAGTAGTGAATGAGAGAATGAGGATATAATTTTAAGAACCATGTATAATTTAAACTAAAGCCTTTGCAACCCCTAATACAATTTGTAAAACTGTATTTCCTGCTGTATTTTCTCTGTCCACTATTATGTTATTATGCTTTGCCAAATTTTCTTTCTCATGTATACTGTTACAGTGTTATGAACATTGTGTGTAAATGTGGCCAGTGTTTCAAATAATGACACCAGCACATTGTATATACAAGTAATCTCCATGAGCTAAAGGTTCAGGCTTCAGAATGCTGTAAATGCTTGATTCAAGATTCAAGGTTTTTTCTGCTTTTGGTTCTGTATTCTGTCAAGAGTTTAACTGGACCTTTAAGTGGATACAGTTACTGGCAATTCACTGGATTATATTTTGGTAAAACAAAAAAGATAATCTTTGAAGTCTATGCAGTATAAGACCCTATCTTACCTTTCTGAATGGGATTTCCAATTAGAGAAAAAAAACTGGCACTTAAGTAATGCTATTTCTTCTAATATCTGCTACATGCAAACAGTGAAGCCACAAAAACCTGATGTCTTCATTCTTTATCTTCTTCTTCATTTCTTATGACAGGGGTGTCACACTAAACCGACTGTACGCAGGTTGGTGAAGAGGCTTGTCATCGTCCCCTTTCTCTGTGTTCTACCACTGGGTTTCCTTAGTGGGTGGCTGAGTAGATCTCTGAAACCTTTAAATCATGCCAGTCAAAGTAGAAATTTGACCATCCTTCTGTGGTATTGGCCCTTCAGCAGATCACTCAGCCTGAGTGGTGACATTTGCTGGGATCTCTACCGTATCCCTCACTGCACGCTGGTGGACCAGCACTCCTACTTCCCCTCAGCTGATGTAGTGGTGTTCCACAACAGGGAGCTGCAAGTGGGCCTCCACAAGCTGCCCACTGACCTCCCACGGCCACAGGGCCAAAAGTGGGCCTGGATTTCCCTGGAGGCCCCTTCTCACAGTGGAAACTTGCAGCAGTATGCAAATATCTTTAACATGACCATAACCTACAGGAGGGATGCTGACATCAGCATACCCTATGGTAAGCTGCTATGGAGGGAGGCTGAAGAACATGTGGATGAAGACAACTCTTTAAACAAGAGCTCTCTGGTTTGTTGGGTGGTCAGCAACTATAAGAGAGACCACAAAAGAAGTCAAGTGTACAGGAACCTCAGCGCTTCCGTTCCTGTGAAGGTTTATGGGCGTTGGACGAAGAACCGCCTCCCCTCTTCAGCACTTTTACCTACAATATCTCGCTGCTACTTTTATCTGGCTTTTGAAAACTCACTCGCTAAAGATTATATCACAGAGAAGCTGTGGAGGAATGCTTACGAAGGTGGGGCTGTGCCGATTGTCCTGGGGCCACCTTCAGGCGATTACAAAGCTGTGGCTCCACCTCATTCTTTCATCCATGTTGATGAGTTTGCATCAATGAATGAATTGGGAAAGTATCTACAACAGCTTGCAGAGGATAAGAAACGCTACAATGAATATTTTACTTGGAAGAAACAGTGGAAAGTGAAACGGTACACAGACTGGAGGGAAAGACTGTGTAATATCTGTTCAAAGTACAACAGTTTACCTAAGCAGAAAGTGTACTCAGACCTATACGCGTGGGTCAATGCTAGCACTTGAGCTTAAATGTTTGTGGTTGATCATTTTTATTGACAAGTTGTAAAATTTTACTGTATTTTTTTGCCACATTTGCAGACATCATGACATCATTCTCTGAACTGCTTTGAAAATGGTTAAAAGTGAAGGGGAAAGTTAACTTTACTGCCAAAAAGTTGAACTATCGTCTCTCAAAGAACATTGTAGATATAGGTTTATATGCACACAATTTACAAACTGTACTGCTACTACTATGTGATAAGAACTATGACCAAGTGATTTGCTAACATTGAGAGCCCTAGTACTTTATCCCAGTACCTTAAGGTTAAAAGGACATAATTTGGGGAAATAAGAGAAAGGATGTACTGGATACTGTGAAGGGTGTAACCTGCCTCTTGCCCTATGACAGCTGGGATAGGCTCCAGCCCACCTGGCCCTATATCAGATAAGCAGTTAAGAAAATGGATGGATGTTTAGAGTATCACATCTTAAGGTGCATTGTGGAAATGTCTTTATATACACAAAACTAAAAACAACACACTGTACTCTAACAGCTATATATTTACTATATACTATATGACCAAGTGATCCGCTAACACTGAGATCCCTGCCATTTTATCCCAATGCCTTAAGGTTAAAAGAGGTATTTAGCATTTTTGGGAAATAAGATAGAAAATGTTTCATTGAGTAGATGCAAAACTTGATATCACGCCATCTGCAGGTCAGTTATTAAATAGAAGCTGCTATTGCATTACGTCTGAACATGCAGAATTAATTAATTAGCTGCTCCAGCTTAGAATTAGAGACACTTTCTTGCTTTTAGACAGAACCACACTAGTTGATTGTAAAAGATGAGGCGACGAGACAAAGTTTTTGTAACGTCCTTATTAACATTAAGTACAATAAAGCAAAACCTGGAAATTGTGCATGTTCTAAAAAAGTACTTGTGTTTCTGTATTTTTTTTTTTCCCTTTTTTTTAAAAAAAAAAAAAAAAAAAAAAAAAAGGTTTGTGTGCATAAACATTAGGCTTAGGGGTAAAATTACCATTTATTTTGCATATTTGGCAATACTATACACGAGTCCTAGAAAACAAAAAAATAAATGTACATCTGTAAGAAGCTTATAATCGTCTGGATTTTGGAATTGTATTAGAAATAGGAAGCCCTTCTGATAAGGGGTAAACTACACAATAAAAAGAATAAAAAGATGAGCAGCAAAGCACAAGAAGGATCGCCAAATATCTGTTGACAGATTATCAGAAGGAAAAATAAAATGTATGAGCTGGAATGCTTGTAGGTTTTTTCCTTCTCACCTGTGTGGCTAGGCTGAGCACCTGCTGCACTAGCTCTTGGGTCTCCGTCGGCTTTTTCAGGAACAACTTGACGATCGCAGTCAGTAGCTGCAATTGCACCTAGGAGGTCACAGGGAACACAGAATGTGTTACAACTGCTCACATACTACTTTTACTTACACTTGCAAAAATAACTGATCCATAATGAACACACAGTAAGTAACCCTGCTAGCAGTAAATAGACTAAGCCATTTTCATACATCCACAGCAGTATGCAAAACACAAATTGTTTAATATCTGATCAGCTGGCTCAGAGAATACGGTCCCTAGTGTTCGGTCTGTGTAGTGTTCGGAGAATACACAATGAGTAAGTGTGCTTCATGTGTCCTGTTTCCTTCATCAGTCAATAATAAACAGAATCCATTTTCCAAGGCAATAATGTGGGAATCAATCAATTACTTAGGGAGAGTCTAACCAAGCAAAGCTCTGTGTAATCCCACAGCGAGCCATGGCAGAAAGCTCTTCAGAGTAAAGGCTGGCTTTTCAACTAATATGCCCCTGAGCCACATATGAAAAGTGACTGATATATTGTAAAGCCTTCCCATTAATCACGGTTAGTCACAGTGAAATGTGATATTTTCCTCCACTATTTCTTTATTTTTTCTTGCGTTGTCATCTTCTTTTCACTGCTTTGCAACAGCTAACCAATGGCTTTAATGATTTCCTGCTTGAAAAGGTATATATGTTACTGCCAGCACTGATGGTAAATTATTGCTGCAGCTTCCATTAAATATTGACTTTTTCAAATAACAACCTCCCCACACCCTCCTAAATACACCTGAGTGCTTTCATCATGGAAACCCTCCAAAAAGCTCTCCAGCAGCTCATCAGCATTGTCGATGCGCTCAGCGTACTCTCCTACAATCCAGATCATGGCAGCACGCGCCTCCGGCTCATCCAGAGAGTCCAGATTTTCACACAGAGTGGCAATCACACTCTCATACCTGCAAACAGTGACACACAGCATCAAAGCATTAGACGCATTCAAATATCGCAAATATATTAGCAGACACACTGAAATACAACACTGGTATAATGCAAATTGTTGTTTTCTTAAAACTGCATTCATCTGTTTTTGGCTAAGATGGACAGAAATAATGATAAGAAATAAAATCTGATGAAACAACAACCACATGTCTGGATTGTAATACACGGTAGCAAATAGCTGCCTACTTTCATATCCAGCAGACATAGAACAACATTAACATTGCTTTGGAGTCGTGTTTTCTGGCAGCCTGACAAATGTGAATTCATTATTCACTCTCCTTTTAGCTCTGGTTTGGTCTTTGGGTCTTTTGCAGGCAACATGCCAAACTATGATGTTTTCTGCAGTGGTTGGTGAATTTCTGATCTGCATAAAATGCTTCTGCATAATTTCCTCAGGGATTAATGAAGTATTCTAATTCTGGTAATAATTTATTCCATTTACGTATTGCTTTTATTACAATATATGATACAGCAGAAATGCCTAATTAATAGAAAATGCAACAGTTTGACTGACTCATGTAGCTCAAGGCATGAGCCATGCTGAGCTGGAAGCATTGCAAAGCTGCTCCTTCGGAGGCTCATAACTCCAGGATGATGCTCTACGACTGTGTAGGAAAGGTTTCTATCTGGCACATGAATCCACTCCGCTGGATTCACAGCAGAAGTCACACTCCAGACAAACCAGCCTGCTCTTTGAGTCAGGTACAATCAAGTGCTGCCCACTACTAGAAATTTTATTTTTAGACAAACAGTCTTTTTGAGTAAAAGGCTTTCATTCTGCCTATTTAAAGAGCAAGAGGAAATGAGTGATGAGGTGTCTACATGTGGATAACAGCATATGTAAATAAGGGCTATAAGTCTTTATGTCGTACATTTGATAAAGGTGATGTTTGTCCATACAAACACACATAGGTTATTAAGTAAAGCCCATACTCAACTACTCTGCACTCTTTAAACTTAAGACTGAATCTAGATAATGAAAGGGCTAACATAATGTAAAAACAAACACAGCAATGTCCAAGAAGAAACCTACTTGTTAGGGTACTTGCGGAAGATGTCCTTGATGACCACAATGGCTTCTTGCACCACATAGTTGACCTTAGTCTGGATGAGGTCTAGCAGGGTGCTGACACAGCGCTCGGCTGATTGCTAGCAAACAGAGAGGGGAGAAAAAAAATGACTGCCCTGCAGATCAAGGAGTTCAGTGAGTGTTTATACTTCATTCAAATGTGGATGAGATTCTCCTGAAGGACATCTCCTTGACCATTGATACATCACTCTCTGCATACCTGCCACATTTCTATTACTCCCTGAAAGTCCCACTCTAATCATTTAGCATGCTGGATCTCATCCACTGTGTCTAAACAGTAAACTTTCAAAAGAAGTTTTTATTTTGGGAAAGATAAGTAAGTGGGTGGTCACTTTGTTGCTGGGTGCACAATAGCATGAGCCATGCTATGCACCACAGTTCACCTCGTGTCTGCTGAAAGTTGTCCCTGAGACACCTCAGGACATTTTAACAGAACTTTGCATTGACAGTTGGACCCCAGGAGACAAATTCATGGTGTACAACCCTGTGAATGTTAATATGCTGGCATGCTGCTGGTTGCACTCTTGACTTGATGCGCTGCCTTCAGGCTTTGAAACTGTGAGCTCTTCTACTAAAAACTGCTCTTTGGTCTCTGGGTCATAGCCAGCTTCCCAGCTCTCATCACCAGTGATGATCCCCGACATGAAGGTTGAGTCAGTTTGACACAGAATTTGATGTTTGCTCTCTGTGCGGGGTGCTAACAGAACTAAGTTGACAGCCGTGGAATCAGCAGTGGAGTAGAAAGGGTTAGAACAGAGGAAAGAGGAGAACAGAGCAGAATACAAAGTGTGAGGTCCATTGTAGATTGCAACCTACAGGTGGTTAGAACAGGACTTCCACCAAGTGATCCAAACACAGCATGGAGCAGCAGGAACGACTCAACCGTTTTTAAATCTAGTAAAACATTTGCTCTTGTTAAGACAGTTATAACTTTCCTAATACACAATAGCAAACAATATGTGTGTAGTACACATATGCCAGTGCACAGAAACTGATTTTACTGGTTTTATTGAGGATTAATTTAACTTCAAAATGAAACCAGGCTTTAAATGTCAAAAGTAATAAGTTCTATTGAAATTATGAGAAAATATCATCCTGTGTTGTAAACATGCACTTCCCCAAAATGGAAATATTAATAAGCTGTAGTTCAACTTGTTTGAGGAACTAACACACAGCAATGTCATGATGACAGCACCACCTTGTGTTTGAAACTCTGCCTTACTGGTGGCAACTGGTTTAACCATTTACAGCGCTGTGATCTAATCAACTTCAACTACCAGCAAAGTGAGCATACAAACATGAGGATTACTGTCAAGCTGTATAGCTGACACAAATATTTAACCAATGAAGCATCTGATGGCAGGATTACATCACCTTCCCTTACCTCAACTTTGATGGCACAGCGGCCAATGGCTCTGACCGCTTTACGCACAAAGTCCACATCCACCTCAGTGGCATACTCCTTCAACTCTGCCAGCACCTACAGCAGGACAGATGTCTGTGTCACTCACATGATATTGTTAACTAGATTTTTGCTTAGGAGCATCCTAAGATAATGTTGGATTATAGATGTGGATTTCTTGCCTGGGCAATATTGGCTTGAGATGCTAGGCGAATCATAATGTCCAGCTTCTCAAGTTTGACGTAGATTGGGTCGTTGTACTTTACAAAGAAAACCTTCATTTCGTGTTTCAGGATCTCTGGGCTAAAATGACACATTGAATATTTCTTGTTTACAAAATAAAAAGGAGTCGAACTGAAATATGAAAGTTTATTTAAGACTGGCAAAGAGACCCTCTCCACAGACTTACCGTCTCTGGACAATGAGGTTGATGTTTCTCAGCGCCACATATTGCAACTCAGGCTCAGCAGAGAGGAGAGTAACCAGCGGAGGGGCAAGCTTCTTCAGTAAAGTGCCATAATAGTCCAAGTCTTTGGGCAGCATCTCCATGAACTTCATTAAAACTTTAACTGCTGACAACACCACTGCAGAGTTGGCATGTGAGAGCCGTGGGGTCACACGCTCACAGATGCTAGCAGGTGTTATTAATGTTGGAAAAGGAAGGGCAGAAAATTAAAATCAGTCCACAGTGAATAGAACAGGCCAAATGACAAGCACGAGGAGTAAGCCTCCTTCTTACCTTTGGGACTCCCGGTCATCACGAGGTGTGTAATTGGCCAGACAGTCAAGGATGAATATTTGTCCCCACTCTGTACACTCATTAAGAGCTGTCAGCAACTTGTTTATGGTCTGAGGGTTCAGGTCCATTAGATTACTGTTGGGATGAGACTCTGCAATCTCAGACAGCGCTGCCACTGCATTCGCTACAACCTACAGATGAAGACAAGGGCACAGATAAATGCTAACAGAAAGAAAACCATGCCCAACAGCTATGCCAACATACAAAAGAGAGATCACTCGCATCACATTCAACATCTGCGTGCCAACAATGGGCTTATCAGTGAACGACGGAGCTATGGCTTGTAGGCAGTTCTGTCACTTGTGGTAAGAAACATGGCTGGCTCAACAGCCAGCTAATAAGGCTGAATGAACAAGTCGTACCATAGGGTTGGAGTCAGAGATGAGATCTTTAAGGGTGTCCAGGAAGCCTTGATCCTCCACCAACTGGGCGTTGATATCATGGAGTTTTGCCACACAAACAGCAGCTGTCTTCCTCACGTATGGGTCTTCATCTTTCAGGCACTTTCTCAAAGGCTCACAGAGGTACTCTGTGATCTTGTCCACACGAATGCAGCCCATGGTACGAACAGCAAGGGCCCGAATAAGAGGGTTGGGGTCTTCACAGTCCTAGGTGGGTGATTCAATGAGGTCAGAAGTGTTTATTAATTTCTAAAGTGTAATACATTATCTAAGTAACATTTTAATTTGATCTAACTTTTGTTTCTATCAGCATCCTGTAACATATAAAATTAGAGGTTTTTTTGGCACAAAAAATTGTGGAAGAACTCAATGACACCAAAACAGCTCTGATAGACTATAAACTGATCATTTCTTACAGCTTCTACACATTTATGACAGACTGAGCTTTACCTTCACAAAGGTGTTAACAGCCATGATAGCCATGTCTGGCTGGCTTTTGGCATAGTTCATCAGGTAAAGGTAGACCAGCTTTTTCAGTTCCAGGTTGTCTGTCTGCATGCAGTTCACAACATCTGGGAACAGAGCACTGAAGGAGAGACAAGCTGTTATGTGACTACCAACTCACAGTGAAAGCTGATGTACGTAATTCCACTGTGGCCAATTCTGACATGATTTCCACTGATATTTTCCCTACTGGCTCACCTGACATCCTTGCCCACTGTCATAGATGCAATGACCTTCTTTACAGCCTCCTTCTTCTTCTCTTTCTTATCACTATTTAGCTCTGCCTTGAGCTCAAAGATCTCCCCTGTACACAGAAGAGACAGAAGAAACATAAGGAATGGTCCAATGGTTCATGGCTAGTAAAAAAGTATGCTGGGTAAGTTGACTGGCCAACTGCAGTCCTGTTTGGGTTGGTGATGGTGTTCAATTCAACCTGTGAAGCAAACTTGCTGAAATCCTTGCTCCACTGCATTTATTTTAAAGCTTCAAGCACATCATTTCTGATACATGTAGACGTATTATAGAAAATATACATTTACTAATAAATTAGCAGCAGTATTTAGCAGTAATTAAATTGTCTTTTTGTGAACCAGAAAAAGTCTGGTCTATTGGCCAGCGGGCCAAGTGTTGAACCCTGAGAGAGAAAAAAGAAACATGTTATTGTGTAATCGAACTGGCACACAAAGAGGAAAGTGCTGTGAACAACATTACATGTGCCAGCATTAAAATGTGCAAACTAGGCAGTGGATACACCGGCTGACATTTTACAGTGATCTGTCAGAAACCTTCATACCATAATGATCACAGTAAAAGATCTTTTCTCCCACAACAGCACAATGAAATCGGTACTACAATAAACACCTACACCTGTAGCTTTCATCTAAAAACTTCTGGAAGGCTTCCATTTCCTGGACAATTATTTCCTTGAATCATCTAAAACTTACACTGATTTGTCTAAAATGTGATGTTTTCATGAATGTGAATTAGCAGGTCACTCAATGTTTAAAGAGGCACTTATGTATCTGCTGTAAACCTTTTAGCAGATTAGAGATGGAAAATTCAGTTGCCAGTTTATTAGGTACGTCTAGCGAAAACAAATTCATGCAACTGTCCTACAATTAGCGCTGTACTGTAATCACATTACATTTTGTAACATCACTGTACTAAACTCAGCAATCACATTACAGTTACAATAATCTCATTACTTGTGTTTCAAAGGTTTGTCAATTATCTGCATGATGGGTGGACAGAAAGAAAAAGAAGACATCAAACACGCCTTTTCATCCTGCACATTTGTGCTACAATCAGCTGATATCAGTCATGTGCAGGGAGGAGGAAAATGGTGGAACTATATTCAGCTTTTGAGAGGTGGAGATATGAACATTACTTTTAGTTTTATTGCACAAAAGGACAAGAGTGCGAGAGTGCAAACTACATCCAGGACTTTGTGCTAACACAAAGCCAGTAAGGAACACAGTGTGACATTAAAGCAGAGCGTATACCGAGTGTGTGAAGTATAGGCACATAGGAGGGCCTTTACCCATTTGTGTTGAATTATACAAAAATGAGAGAGAATCAACTTTAATTTACATTTGAGTGCAGTCTAACTCAGCTGCCTAACTAGAGTATAAAACTATACAGTGCAAGCCCACTGCCAATTTGGGGCTTAAATTTGCATCTGCAGACTTAAGAGTTTCCCAGGCAAATTAGTAGTCAAAATCTCCTTCAACATGAGAGCTACAAACTGCACACCACAGCATCAGGGAGATCCCACAGAAAACAAACAACAACAAAAAACACAGGAAACTTGCTCTTATGTCTCAGGTAATCCTTAAAAACCAAGGAGTCTGGTGCACTATCATTTGTAAGCATCTGTTTATATTTCCTAAGCCCTGTGTGTGAGAACAAAGAGGGCTTCTAGGCTTTCCCAGAGCAACACTGTGTAAGGGGAGCTGCTGAAATACAAGGAGGCCCAGCAGTTATCTCGCTGAGAGCCAATTCCCACAATGTCTTATCTGATATACAAAAGCCAGAGCTGTTGTTCTTGGGAACAACGTTGATACAAAGCAGTGAGATGACATCTTTGGGTAATTTTTTATTTTATTTTATTTTTTTCATACTCTACCTTATAGTTAGGTAACAACCATAGCTCTGTGAGAATATGCATGCGCTTGAAATGAGGTCCTAAAATGAGTGAGTGTGCTTGGCTTCATAGACTTACTGCTAATGAACACGTACCAAATCATTTTACTGGGAATATACACACTTTAATAGATGTTTTTTTCCCACTCTAATAAAGCTAATTACTTTAACAACCTGGAAAAAGGTCAAGTCCCCTTTGGCAAAAGCAATAATTCAGTACACCCCAGCTCACAATGACATTAAATCCACAAAGCACTAGCATAAAAACAATGTTAGATTCCAGCAACAGGACTGAGTGCAAGATTATAATTATAAATTCTCACTAAGGAGTTTACCATGTTAAATCTTGTAAACAACAAAATATCAAACCTTTCTTGGTAGTGGTGAAGTACTTGGAGTCTGTCATCTTGGATCCAAATTGTCGATTCTCCTGCAAACGAATGAGAGGAGGAGAAAGATGATGTGAAATCTTTTCCTGACTGGAAACTGGAGCATCGCGAGAACAACAGGAAATACTAGAAATGCAAGCACAGGGAAATGAAAGGAATTCCTGTCTTCTCCTTAACAAACGGTAGGGATCTATCGGAAATCAAAACAATGGATTTTGTTAAGAAACCAGACACTAGTATCTCCTCTTCAAAAAATAATATTCTTGGTCAGCATGTATGGGGACAACAATAACTCATTTCAGCAAACTTTAAATGATTTCTTCTGTGTGTTATCTCTACGTCCTCTTCTTGTCACCCGATAAGTCCTCAAGGCACTAGGTTTTTTTTGTTTTGTTGAGAAGTGTTTAAAGGTACAAAGATGCCTGCTTTACATATTCAGAGAAAACAGTAAAATATTCTCATGCTAGTGGGAAAATAAAACCCATGTTGCTTAATGAAACACCCTCATTTTTTTGGCTTATGGACAATAGCAGTCATCTTCTTTTGGCTGCTCCCTTTAGGAGGTCACCACAGTAGATAACTGTAACTACATAATTTCCTCAGGGATTAATAAAGTATTCTCGTTCTGATTAATCTGCCTCCATCTCACCCTATCCCTAGTATCCTCCTCTGTCACACCAACCCTCTGCATGTCCTCTTTCACTACATTCACGAACGTCCTCTGTGGTCTTCCTCTTTTCCTCCTGCCTGGCAGCTCCATCTTCAACATCCTTTGCCCTATATATCCACTATCCCTCCTCTGCACATATCCAAACCATCTCAGCCTTGCCTCTCTAACCGCTCAACCTGAGCTGTCCCTCTGATATACTCATTTATAATCTTGCCCATCCTGGTCACTCCCAATGAAAACCTTAACATCTTCAACTCCGTCACCTCCAGCTTGGCCTCATGTCTGTTTGTTAGTGCCTCCATTCTCTCTTGCTGCTGTACTTCTGTCACAAATCACACATGACACTCCCACCTTGCCTGCACGATCTTCTTCACCTCTCTTATGCACTGTCCAACGCTTTGGTTGACCCCAGGTATTTAATCTCATCCACCTTCTCTACCTCTACTCCTTGTAGCATCACTGGACAGTAGAATATATATGTTTAAGATATACATAAGGCATACTAACATATTATCTTGTCTGACTGATATTAACATAAGTTAGTGTTGCCTTAAATATGCACAGAGGTGTTACAAATGAACCCATAAACATTTCATTAATCCCACAGATTTCCTTCACCATATTCCGCAAAATGACCCTTTAGACTCTTGAACATTTATGAGTGAATCCTGACAAATAGAAATGTTAACTTGCCATTAGCGGCACTGAAATACACACTAACTAAAGCACCGGGTTTCAGGTACCAGTCAAAATCCGACAGGTCACCAAACAAGCCACAAGTTAACCGAAAACGGTGCCAACTGTCGACGTACTTAGCAAGACGTTAGCTGATTACGATCCGTTTGTGCGATAAAGCACGCTACTACCGTGCCAATTTGACACTGAACCACTTGTGTAGTGTTACATAGCTTCTAAACTTACAACATAAGTATTTAACATAAGCTGTCGTTAACTTATAGCGCTAACTAAACCACAAAGTGGAGGAAATATTCGCTAGCTGGCTAGCATTAGGCTAGAACGGCGTTAGCATAGCTGGTTCGAGTGTGTAGAAAAGGAAGCACACGGAGATGTGTAGTGAACCTAAAGTCAGATAAATTGCTGACGACAGTTGCGCATTTAACAGTGCTTTTCAATCCACTACTCACGCATAACTGATTTGCCCACTCCTGCATGTTTGCAGCAGTTAGAGTAGATGAATGAAGCTAACGCTAAAGGATAGCAGCCTGCTGCAGTGTGCCTGGCCACTTCTCTAGCTAGCAAAGCTGAGACATGACCTTCTAAGTAGGGACTTAAGGAAGCCTTTGCCGGGATAGTTAAGCTCTTAATCTATCGGCCTAATTCAGACCTTACTCAAAGAATCAGCGTACCTTCTGGCGTTAAAGTTACGCTCGCCATACAGTGAATTCAGCGAGCTCAAACATCTTACCGTGACAGGCGTAGCCGTTACTGTGATGGCCTTCGTCCCCTCCTACTTGATTTACTTCCGTCTTTTAACAAAATAACAACAGGCAGGCAACGTCAGCTTTCATTCATACAGGGCTGTTCATAATGAGCTGAAGTCAGTCAGGAACTCTATCAACGCTGTCCTCTTTTCTTTTCAGCTCCAAGACAAAGCGGGCTACTTAACATCCACATAAAGAGTAGGTTACTAAATATTAAATATCTCTGTAAATAAGTAATTCGGAAAGTTACCGTAAGAGCAAAGTAGCCTCATTATGTAAATAAAGTGTCAGTTTATTTGGTAGCTGATACAGTCTAAAACACTGACTATATAAAATATATAAACACTCTCTCTCTCTCTCTATATATATATATATATATATATATATATTAAATATATAAATATATAAAACCCTGCAAACTGTTAATATTGGGCCAGTGTTTTGTGTATCAGTTTATATTATATTGAAACTGCAGGTGTTTATGGTACATCTATTTATTTAAATGAGGATTACCAAATATTAATTTCTATTAAAAGATAGCATATGGGTGGCACGGTGGTCCAGTGGTTAGCACTGTTGCATCACAGCAACAAGGTCCTGGGTTCAAATGTAGTGTGGGGCCTTTCTGTGTGGAGTCTGCATGTTGTCATTGGACCCCGAATTGGATGGGAATTGATGGGTTTCCAGACTGACTAAACACTGGAAGGTTCTCTAAGTTTAAAGCTCCTAAAAGGAACAACATTTGAATCTATAATTATATAAGACTATGTAGGAATTAGCTGAATTATTTTACCAAAATAAATATGAACATACATTAAATAGTAATAAAAATTGTAATCTTGAGAAACAACTGCAGCATTTTAACTCCAGAAAATAAAATATCAGTTTTCTTGAAAATTTGAACTTCAGAAAGCAAAATCTGCAGGAGGCATCACCATATTTACTCGTGTCTTACTTATGCAACAAATTATTTATGCTTCAAGTGCAAAAACATAGCGAGTAACATTGTGCATGAAGAACAACAGAAGCACTTTTTGGCTTTTCTCTGATATGCACTAT
Source organism: Heterochromis multidens (assembly GCA_015108495.1). Taxonomy (NCBI): domain Eukaryota; kingdom Metazoa; phylum Chordata; class Actinopteri; order Cichliformes; family Cichlidae; genus Heterochromis; species Heterochromis multidens. Next base: position 6,209 of record VUQS01016947.1, on the reverse strand, counting down.
AGCACAGTAAATCCAGGCCCAGTCACTGCGGTGCCAAAAGCTATACATGAAAAACTGATCAGAGCAACATCATAAACTTCGGAGCAAGATATTTATTACAA
>VUQS01016942.1:2274-14975 GCA_015108495.1 Heterochromis multidens | reverse complement strand
GCCTAGGCTGCTGGGGGTTTCCCATGATGCACTGAGTGTTTCTCTTTCTCTCACCGTGTTTTTACACCTCTCTGCATTTAATGAGCTATTATTAATCTCTTGCTCTCTTCCACAGCATGTCCTTCTCCCTTCACCCCCAACCGGTCCCGGCGGATGGCTGCCCCTCCCTGAGCCTGGTTCCGCCTGAGGTTTCTTCCTGTTAAAAGGGAGTTTTTCCTTCCCACTGTTGCCAAGTGCTTGCTCATAGGGGGTCGTTTGATTGTTGGGGTTTCTCTGTATTATTGTTGGGTCTTTACCCTACAATATAAAGCGCCTTGAGGCGACTTTTGTTGTGATTTGGCGCTATATAAATAAAATTGAATTGAATTGAATTGAATTGAAATGTTCAAAAGTAAGCCAGTAAAAGACTTACGTAGAAATTGTTTTTGTTTTTAATTTTTTTAGATATTGATTTTTTGACTTAATCTTTAACTTACATGAGCTAACACAAATCAAGAGACCCTCTGGACCCAGGGTGATGTTCAAGTGGAGTGTGTGCCAACCCCAACCAAGCAGGCAAAGCTTCATTTTCATCATGTGACAAAAGAAGAGCTCAACAGGATTTTAGGATTGTACATTTCTACACATACTCATTCCTGCAGTAGAATCACTGTGATCACAGCGTCTTCTTGTGAAGCGCTCTATGGCCTTCACAAGCTGAATTTGCTCTCAGCTTTGTGGTAATATTTAAATACTAGAAGAAAAGAGAAAAGAATTCACTCTTTGTTAGGATAAGGATTTGTACTGTTGTGAAAAAGTTTAGTGATACTGTTAACTAGCTAGTATGCAGGCAATGAGTAAAAGTAATCACAAATTAATTTATATAGGGAGTGGGTATTTTTTACTACTGACCCCAACATTGCTTATTAATTCCTGATCAATCAAAGTATTGTGATCTATTTGTATTCTATATTATTATTAGGTTAGCTATATATAAAATTGTGAAACAAAATAGGTGATTTAACAAAGACACTGAATTGCAACTTCCAAATACTACTTTCTTCCTTCATTGACTCCCTTGTCCTGAAGCTGACTTAAATATTGTATGGAATATGACACATTCCCCATCTCCACACCCACAGACTTTGAAGCACCTTCCTGCTAAGTCCATGAGGGCTTAGGGCCATCCCACTGTCAAATCCTCGAATGCATGTGGACTCTCTCACACACATTTTGAGCCCCTTATGCACAGTTTCCATAAGTCTGCCTTTCTGCAGACTTTGATGGAATTACCCACAGTCCATAGTGTTGTGACATTTAACATGGGCTTGGATTTACTACATAAAAAAGGTCATAAGGAATTTTAAGCCAGAGCCAAAATAAAGCCATCAGCACTGCAAAATAATATATTTTTGAAATAGTTTATTTATTTACTCAGTTACTGATTTACTTCATCAGATAGTCAAAAATAGAAAAATACATAGATTTCTGTAAAGTTAGGTAACACAGACTTACAAAAGCCTAACATACATTTCAATAACTTCCTATTTTGTGTGAGATGAAAAGGCACTAAAAGACACCCAAAGGAGTCAACCTCATCAGTTTAATTTTACCAAAAATTAAAAAATATCCTGTTTAATATCATAAAATTATAGTGTAGGAGGAGCCTGCTAACCAATGCTACCCTTTTTTCCACATGTGGTCACATCAAGTTTTAAAGAAAACCAAGATGGTGACAAACATAATGCCAAACTCAATGCCTCAAAACAGTCCACACTAACAACTCAGAGCAACGTTAGCGACAAGCTTGTTAACATGTTGTGTTTAGCAGCTAAATAACCACATAGGTGCTGGTGGAGATCAAAACAGAGCTAAAAGAGACTGAATATTACACTTAGAAAACAATCAGTCTGGTCTACAGAGGAAAATACATGCATTACAATAAGTTCCCATTCTGTGCAGGATGAAATAGTACTTGATATTCTCAGCTTGGGTAAATGTGGATAGCTTGGGTATCATGAAGTCAGTTCTACTGTCAAATACTACAACTTTAGCTTAAGTCAGTGGAGATGAGCACGTTAACCCACACATAAAGCTGCCTCCATCCAATTCTGGATTTATGGTTCACACAGACATTTACAGTTCTAGGATATTTTTTGTAAATTTTTTTGTTTATTTCATATTCATACATTTCATTAAAAAGTTGTGTTTTTTTCCATTCTCATATCTTAAGACTGAAAAAAAAAAAAAACACAAACTCAAAAAGATAAAATGCTATTCATTGGTTTCTGGAGACATGCAGGGTCTTCCTGTGGGCATTACCACCATCTCATACACACACAGTCCCGGAGGCTCACAAATCATTGTCTGCCAGTGTGATCGTCTTTATATACATATAGTAATCCTGGACACAGTGGGGGCTTGCCTTGAGCATATTCACATTTGGAAGAACCAAAAACAAATCTCGCATCCTATTCAAATGTGATTCTGACCATGAAGCAGGGAGATTATAGCACTATCATCCTGGACACAAGCCCCCAGGAGGCCAGAGTAAAATTTTAAAAGCTGAATAAGTTTATCCAAGTCTAGTTTTTCAAAACTGTTTATAGTGTTTGACTTTACTGTTACAGGTACCGTATCACCAGGGAGTATACCAGATATTTTCAGCCCATTTAAGTGATGGATTCAAGACCATGGAAGACCATTTTCTTATTCTATACTTCTCTTATTGAGTTTCAGGTGAGGATTTTAAATGAATTTCTATGGGACAACACAATGGCCAAGTAGTTAGGGGGCATACTACATACAGTACATTATAATCTCCTTAGCAGATGAGTCCCTGGTTAAACTCACTGTATGTCATTCCCCATATTGCCATAATTGCCATATTATCACAAAAAGATTGCATGTAATTGCCAACTTGACCCCATTCAAACTGATAGCAAACTGCACATGGTCACAATAATTTTGGTGGTGCCGTGGTCTCCAGCCACTGTTTTCCCTAGTGTGACAACAAATGTCAACATCATGGAGCGACTAGAGTTAGACCACCAAAGTCATAAGAATCTGGGAAACATAAACATTCCTAAAAATTTTAACAGCCACCATAAAAATCCTTAAGTGGTTAAGGTGCAGAGAAAGGAAGAAGTGTTGTTTGAAATCACTCATACATGCTACAGAAGAACAAAGAGGTTCTTGCTGGAAGCTGATTGTTTTTACTACAGGATTTTACAACCAAACGATGCAAAAACATGCCATCTGCCAATGGAGATAAGAATGCTGCCTCTCAATGCAGATCAGCTCCTGCTTGTGTCAAGCTACCGACACTTGTGTTCTAGCATTGGGAATGAGCGCAGCAGCGACACCACCACAACCACAAACGTACAGAAACAAGAGCAGGAGGCTGGCTCTGCTCCGTCAAAGCTTCCGCTTTCATTATTCCATTATTAGTTCACCACAGGAGACACATTTATTTTGAATTTCATTTTCTCAACCCACAGCTAAAAAGCCCTCATCTTTTACAATACCATACAGTGGCATCATCCTCACTTTATCATGGAAATGTTACTCATATTGCCTTAGAAAATGGGGGCAGCAGAGGTCAATAGATTCTTTGTTATCTAATGTGCTCAAATCCGCTCAATAAATTCATCTTTCTACATGAAATGTGGAAATGCTGCACTGCACGTTATACTGTATGTATTAGAGATAGAGAAAGAAAAAAACCAAAGGAATTAAGAAAATTACTATGATTTAAGAAAACCATCTGAGGACTCATTTTTCTATATTTTTAAAACAAAACACTTTGGCCTCAGAAATGATCGTACACAATAAAATCCCATCTTTGAAATACAGTTTCCCATTGAGTCCAGTTCTGTAAGAATAAACTAGAAACATGCAGCTACATTGTTCTGCACCGATTCTGTACTTCAGTGCTGCACTTTAAACAATTAAGGATTATGGTCTTAGTAAGCTGAACACCTTCCTGTCTGTTTTTGACAAGATGCATCCAATGAAATTCCCCCACAGAAACACACACACACACACACACACACTCTGAACTCCAAAGCCATTAGCTTATGTGAAGCGACAATCAAGGGGACAAAAACTATTACATCATCTGCCTAAGTCCATTTACCCTTGCACAAACACACACACACAAACACACACAGAGAGCTACGCGTACAGTGACAGAAACAATAACACATCCAGACAAACACACACAAAGCTGAACCACAGACAAGCGCACAGAAACCCTGATGTCACCGCACGACACACAAACAAGCAGTGACACACACCGCTGCAGACAAACTTGGAAAATAGGTCCACTGAGTCCCAACAGGAGTGCAGACAGAAGAGTCAGAACACACCCAAATTTACGCAAACAGACACACACGCATAGACGCCAGCTCAGATCCCATCTCTCGCTTCATTTCCCGCAGCCAACCTGCTGCTGCTGAGGCCTCGCTCCCGTGACAGCAACTCTATGATGACGGATGATGATTGGTCACCATGGGAGCGCGCTACTAAGCGCATGTTAGTGTGGTGAGAGTGTGTATAAGATAGATAGGTGTCTTCACCTTGTCTCAGCAACACTAAAGATACAGGTTTCTTGCTTTTTGAAGAGATTAAATCAAGCTCATCAACTTCAACCCGAAAGGAGCATATGACTGGGAGATGAGGAAGGAGTTTTAATAAATCTAAAGTCTGTACAGAAATTTATATTCTATTTTAAAACAAACAGGGAGCCAATAAAATACCAGGACAGATATGAGGCACACATTTGGATCTAGACAACAATCTCACAGTAGAGCTGTAAAGCATGTGAAGCCAATCTACTGCGGTGTACCAATAAATCTGTCAGGCAACATGGCATTGCGGACAAATTTATCACAATCCCAGCAGGCAATGATTTAGATTTTTTTTAATGGACTAAAGCAAATGCAACTTAATAAATAAACTTAATAAAGCAGAAGATTGGAGCTCCATGAAAAGATCTTAGAAATGTAACTTGCTGTTGAACATACGGAGCATTTTTAATGAACATATTCTTGACATAAAAGAGATGAGAATAAAAAACATTGGTTTAGAAGCAGAACATGGAACTGGTACCATTAACTAAGAAGAAAAGATGGGCCCAGTGCATCATGACTCAGACCTGCTCACATCTGTGCATCCTCTGAAGCTGTATTTTCCAACAGCAGGATCAATACCTTAGGCTCAACAAAGCAGCTGTAGGCCATTTCAAAATAGTCAAATGTGCAGCTATGAATCCACTAGTTTTTTTAGTCAAATTTTGAATTTTTTATATGCCTTACCTGTTTAAATCATATAAAAGCTTAAAGTTATGCATAATTAGGGGGGTGTCAACTTTGATTGACAGCTGGGTGCAGTCTTGCCTTATTCTGCATACGGTTGTGCTTTGTTTTTGCTAGCCAAAATTAACATCCTAGTTAATATCACAGCATTACTGATAGACCTTGCCAACTAAGCTAGTCACTAGTGCTAGTGGTAGTGGTAGCTAGTGTATCTTCTTGTGCAAGTATGGTCACATCTAGTTTTAAACAAAAAAGATCAAAATGGCAACAGCCAAAATGCCAAACTTAAGACCATCATTTTGGCCACATCCATCTATTGTATACAGTCTATAGCTTCATCTGTTTAGCATAAATGTGAAAACAAAGTTAGCAACATCTTGTTAACATACAGTCACTGGCCACTTTGTTAGGTGCAACAGGTTGATGGCTCATTAACACACATATCTAATCAGCCAATCACATGGCAGCAACTCAAGCATTTAGGCATGTAGACATGGTCAAGACATCCTGCTGAAGTTCAAAATGAGCATCAGAATAGGAAACAAAGGTAATTTAAGTGACTTTGAAGGTGTCATGGTTGTTGGTATCAGATGGGATATCTGATACCAACAACCATCAGATGGGATATCAGATATCCCATCTGATACCAACAACCATGACACCTTCAAAGTCTGAGTATTTCAGAAACTGCTGATCTGCTGGGATTTTCCCACACAACCATCTCTTGGGTTTACAGAAAATGGTCTGAAAAAGAGAAAACATCCAGTGAGTGTCAGTTCTCTGGGTGAAAATGCCTTGTTGATGTTAAAGGTCAGAGGAGAATGGCCAGGCTTCTTCAAGATGATAGGAAGGCAACAAGAACTCAAATAACCACTTGTTAGAACCAAGGTATGCAGAAGAGCATCTCCGAACACAGGACACGTCGAATATTGAAGCAGATGGGCTATAGTGGCAGAAAACCATACCAGGTGCCGGTCCCGTCAGCTAAGAACAGGAAACTGAGGCTACAATTCACACAGGTTCACCAAAATTGGATAATAGAAGACTAGAAAAATGTTGCCTGGTCCAATGAATTTGGGGTGGCTGTGGCTCAGGAGGTAGAGCAGGTCATCTACTAATTGAAAGGTTGGTGGTTTGATCCCTGGCTGCTCCAGTCTGCATGCCAAAGCATCCTTGAACAATCCCAAAAAGTTGAATCTGTTCATCTGGATGTAGCGTTTTTTTAGTGGGAGAAACGTTTCGTCACCAACTGGTAACTTCTTCAGTCTCAGCTGACTGCAGGCTTCCCCAACCTTATAAACAAGATACTAACCCCAAGTTGCTCCCAATGTCTGTGTGAATGAGGCTTGTAGTACAAAGCACTTTGAGTGCTCAAGCAGAGTAGAAAAGCATTATATAAGAACCAGTCCATTTACCTTGAGTTTTTGCTGCGACATTGGGATGGGTCAGAATTTGGCATAAACAATATGAATGCATAGATCCATCCTGCCTTGTATTAATGTTTAAGGGTAGTGGTGGTGGTGTAATGGAGGGGGTGATCTTTTCTTGGCATACTTTGATCCCCTTAGTACCAACTGAGCATCATTTAAACACCACAACCTACCTGAGTAATGTTGGTGACCATATCCATCCCTTTATGACCACAGTGTACCCATCTCCTGAAGGCTGCTTCCAGCAAGATAACACACCATGTCACAACGCTCAAATCATGTAAAACATGTTTCTTGAACATGACAATGAGTTCACTGTACTCAAATGGCCTCCACAGTCACTCAATCCAACAGAGTACCTTTGGGATATAATGGAAAGGGAGATTTGCATCATAGAATGTAGCTGAGAAATCTACAGTTTCCAAAGTTTCCAGCACCTTGTTGAATCTATGCCACAAAAAATCAAGGCAAGTCTGAAGACAAAGGGGGGTCCAACCTAGCACTAGCAAGGTGTAACTAATGAAGTGTCCAGTGAGTGTAATGTTGAGTTTAAAAAGCCACATTTTTTATCAGATTTTGGTGAAGATCAAAATAGAGCTAAAACTAGATTAAATATTAGAGTTTAAGGAAGAAGCATAACCTCAACTGACTGCTAAGGATGCTCCATAACTGCTGGATTAAGCTGCTGTTTGATAACAAGCTCAATATATCAGTTTTGCGTGTGAAGCTTCTAACTAAGGCAGGTTTAACCAGCCAGTACTTGAAAAATTTTATGGACCCATTCCTACCTATCTGACAGACCATAGCAGTGCGTACTTTACTCAGATTCAAATCTGGTGCTGGGAATGGTGACTGGTGGGAAATCATTTCCACCCACACAAAGTGCCAAGTTCAGTGTTTCTACTGAACCGCAGGGAGAAGTGATCTAGATAAGTGCCCAAGACAAAAGCATACTCCTTTGGTATTTATTATTGAACAACAAAAAAATTCAATAGATTCTTTTTTATGCAGCTACAGGGAGAACATGCAAACTCCACACAGAAACACCCCAGGCAGGTTTGAACCCAGAATCATGTTGACAGGCAACAGTGTCTAACCGGCATTGCCTTGCAATATTTCTATGTCTCTTCACTATTCTTGAAGTTAACATTGTGCAAAATTGATAAACAAAGCTTCAAGTACAACAACTCTGCTTTTTCATAATTTCCTCTGGGATTAATAAAGTATTCTGATTCTGATGATTCTGATTGATTTTTAAAAATGTTCAAGTCAAACTGAAAAATGGTGACTCATGGTTGACAATCTGCACATCTCCAAGCTACAAGTGACAGTTTCTGATGAATGCAGAAGAACAGCAGGCTATGATTCCCAGTAGCACACTCAGGTCATTGGCCACCCCAAAATACCTCTTAGAGGCTTTTAGTGCTCTGCAGCAGCATACACACACACACTCACTGCAATTACTTTTATTTTTAGATTTCAATTTTAAACTCTGGTAAAGGTAAAATGGAGAGCCACAGACTGATAGATTAGGTAGTGTCTGTTTTTTGGAGCAGAGAACTGTCACTGGGGGAATATACGATCTACTTTTATTGAATCAGAACGACAATATAAAAGCCACACAGTAATAAAACAGTCTGAGAGTCTCAGTTCTGCCTCAGCAGTGAAAGAGGCTTTGATTTTGCCTCATGAATACAGAGACTCAACATGCAAGTCATTTTAAACAATGAAACTTCAAATTTGACTGAAAACTTGTTTTGCAACAGTGTGGCGTCAAAAGGTAATTAAAGTTCATAACTTGGGATGTTATACTAGCAATTATTGGCGATAACTGAGGTATTTAAAACTGAAATATCAAAATCATGTCGACAATGCACGTACTGGATGATAATATCATAAATAACCATGTAATTCTTTTTGTTCTTTTTGTACGCTTTTGTAGAGTGGTGGTTGCAGACTCTCCCGATACCTCTGTGTACCTTTTTTTTTTTCACAAATTTTCTACATATATCACAATAATATCATTATTGTGATTTTGCATCAGTTTAGATAAGATGCTCCTGAATTGAATAAAGCAACAAAAAGGTGGATTTGAAAAAAAAAGCAAAAACAAAAATCAATCTTATTTTATGTAACCTGTAAAAATATTTAATTACAAGTAAAGAGTAATTTGTTGTGCAAATTGTGCATGTTTTTATATCTTTGAAACATTCCTGGGTGTTATCTACAAGTACAAGCAGTAGAATCATGACAAAATAAAATGACTACAAAAACACATGGGGTACAGCTTGAAGTGAATTCTTACAGATCGCAACACTATGACTTTAATTCGATTGCACATCATCCAAACTGCAGTTGCGAGTGCTTCTGTGTGAATCCCAATGACACAAAGACACTGTATCACATAAAACATCCTGCACAGTTCTAAACAAAATATTACTGTAAGGTCATCACACTTTTGCACCCCTGTACTTTCATTTTTGTTTCAATTTCAAGTTGAAAATCCGGTCTCATCAGGTTGTGTTTTCATACAGCTGTCAAGCCTTTGACAACTAAGGACAAAAAAACAAAAACAAAAACAAAAAAACTTGAAAACTGTCAAATTGTTGAAGACAACCATTTCCTCTGAGGAATGTCAGGAAGGAGGACATGCCTCTTTGTAGTGTGACACACACACACACACAGTACTATAAACAGACACTCGATGAGGGAGCTCTAATTCTCTTATAAATTCCTATTAGCTGAAGTATACTCAAAACAGAACACATGACGCACTTCTGTCGCCACACAAGTGCACACTCGTGCACACTCAGACACATGCACTTACACAAACATATAATCACAGTGGATTGTCTTGGTACCTTGATGATTTCTGAACATCGCGTGCTTGTGTGTGTCTGTATACAGTGTGAGTGTTTGTGTGTGTGAAGCTATATTGATTTTACAGTTTAAAAAAAAACAGAAAACAAAAAAAAAACAAGCCAAAGCTGCTGCTAGATGTACCATGTGACTTTGAGCAAGCCAATGAGTGAGCTGAGGGCTTCCGATTTGGCCTGGAGCATCTGATGTGTGTTTGCCCTTAATGTGTCCCCTGTGGTGGCACACTAGTATCTGTGTGAGTGTGTGTGTGTATAAAACACATATGGTGTGAGTACAGAGTGCCATTTCATTACCGGCTGTGGAAATAAGACATTAATCTGATTAAGTGTCCTCATCATTATCCTTAACCTAACTCATATCAGTCAGTGCTTCCACCCAGCCATGATGACATGACGACGGTGTTGATGAAATTAAAGTCTTCTGTCATTTAACGAACTGCAGAGAGAGAATAAATAGTGCACTAATTAGTCATCACTTGTTATGTAACGGTCTGAACCATATTACACACACACACAGAGCAGAGTTCAACATCATCACTAACAGTTTGCCAGTTAGGGAGACAGAGCAGACTTCTAAAGTCCCTAAAAATGTGATTATAGCACTAGTCCGAGTGACAGCACTTTACTTTAATCCTGAAGTGTAAAATACACAAACCTGGTTTCTCCTTTTATCACAATGATCTCAGTGCGAGACCCTGGTTTCATAATGCCTCTGCTGCTAACTAACATCTGATCTTCATAAAGCCACCTGAACTGGCAGGAGCACTGGTTTTTAAATATTTCCTTCTCACAAACCCAGAGTCTAATCTGGGTTGTTGAGAACTTCCAGCTCCCTAACACCTAAACTAGGTCTTGAACAGCATGTCTGATTATGCACAGTTATGAATATTTTATGTAGATTTTTTTCTTGAGGCTGGTAAACAGATAGCAGAGTGTGCACTGGGGTCAGAGCCATGCGGTTTGACTTTGATTTACCCAGGGGGAACAATTACCTTTGTCATCGAGAGCAATTGTTCCGTTTACACAGCAATACAAGTTCGGTTCACCAGGCACACATAATGAAGAAAATAAGCTGCCATGTGGAAATGGATTCCCCTAATTGCAGCCAATTGTTGAAATGAAGTGGCTTGAGATACATGCGGAGGAATGTATCAAATTTTTAATCATTCGACAGACAATACAGTATCACACATAAATATTACCCTTTGTCTAATGTCCAAACTGAGGCCAAAGGCTGAGGTCAAATTCAGGATACTGTTAATATGCATCTTCCTATTCTCATCACATAAGACCAAAGAGAATATTTCAACACTCAGGCTACAATATTTCAAACATGCCATGGAAATAGACAAAACATACTCCTATAAATATCAGATTGTATAATGAAAAAATTAAGGTACATTCAGGCTAAGCCCACCACATTGAATTTCTTACATTCTTACATTACATATCTTTAGTGTTTGTTCAAAAAAGGTTCCAAATAAAATTGATATGCCAAAAAAACAAAAAATAGATAATTATTTAAAAGATAGCTCTGGTTTATAACAACCTAAGTTTTATGGTATGATAAGGGAAATGGCTTCCTCTTTATCTTTTTTAGATAATTTCACATTATATTCTGGAGTCTGTGTCTGGAGAAAACCTTTAACTGTGTGTATAGATAAGTCTGATTGGATCACTTATGTCTGAAGAGGAAAATATTTCATTTAAAAAACATCATTTCATTTAAAAAATAATACAGCATTACAGTATTCTTCTAAATGCTGTGGTTATATGTATAAGTTCTGAATTTGTTTTCTTAAAGTCTGTAATTATTCTATTAATGTTACCCTGGCGGCAGTAAAAAATAGTATATAGGACCACTGTGGTTCCTTAATTATTTTCATGGGAAAAAAAAATCCCCCCTGGTTTTTTCACAAATCAAAATATTCATCCATCCATCCATCCATTCTCTTCCGCTTATCCAATTCAGGGTCGCGGGGGTGCTGGAGCCTATCCCAGCTGCCATAGGGCGAGAGGCAGGGTACACCCTGGACAGGTCGCCAGTCTGTCGCAGGGCTCAAAATATTCATGTGAGTGTTACTGTGTCTTATCTACTATGTAACTTTGTACAACATAAACTATGTAAAGCAAAAAAAAAACCAAGATTCGCAATAACATCAGTTTGTAAACTTGTCCCTTCCTGAGGAGCCTTGTACTGCCAGAAGTCACTGCCTGTTAAAAGAGAGTTCTTCCTCCCCAGTGTTACCAAATGCTTGTTTATAGGGGATCACTGAAGTTCTTTCTTTAATATTTCAGGGTCTTTATCTTACAATGCAAAGTGCCCTGAAATGACTGTCGCTATATAAATAAAACTAAATTGAATTAAACCGTGATGGATGTTTACAACATAAAAGTCTGGGTAAGTATTGTGCCTTCAATTTATCTTCTAAATAAGTCTGGCCAACTGGGAGGTTTGCTTAACATTTGTCATCTGACCGCCCATTTCTTTTGGCTGGAAACTCATTTTTAGCAAACTTGTGTATTTCCAGATCTCAACAATTAACATGGTGAATATCTTTGCCAAATGGATGGTGGCCACAATTAAAAAACTAGGTTACTGTTGTGTACAGCCACTTTTCCAGTATTGCTCCGACAACAACTGAAGTGAATGAAGCTTACTAAAGGGCAGAACAGCATCCTCAGACAGAAACAAAATGTGGCTGTTACACACACATCATTGGCTTCAAGGCCAAATGACACATCAGAAACACAAATGGAAAGGCCCTGGCACACACACACACACACACAGAAGTGACTGAGTGAGTGATAGGAGGGAGGTGAGCAGCTGGAGTGATACATGGTGAGTTGAAGGAGGGGAGGCCAAGCAGCTATAAATCCAACCCTCTCCCGGTCAATCCTTAAGAAGCACAGGCTGATTAAATTTTCATTCTTTCGCCTGCTTTGTTTCCCCTCTCCCCATTTTTTCCTTTTTCAGTTGCTACAGTGGAAATAAATCCCTGCCTGTCTGTCAGTTTGGAGCCTGAAACAACCTCCTGCAGCACAGGGAACTCATCAACATCTTGCTTAAAAAAAAAAAAAAAAAAAAAAAAAAC
>VUQS01016940.1:6728-18367 GCA_015108495.1 Heterochromis multidens | reverse complement strand
ACGTCTGACACTGTGCAGAGCTTCCACACTGTGTGTGTGTGTGTGTGTGTGTGTGTGTATGTGTGTGTGTGTCCTGAGGGAAAAGAGGGATCTTGGTTTAGGCTAAGTAACAGTGGAATGTAATTGAGCTGAAAATTGAAAAGAGGAGCCGTAGCAAAGCCAAGCTGGTGTGCATGTGTGTGTGTATGTGTACGTAACAGTGTGTATTGTGCAGGTATGCTTTGGAATGTGAGTCGATGTGTGTTTTGTTCACAGGATTATTTGTGTGTATATACCTGTGTTTGGTTGTGTTTTAAAACCAGAGTGCGATGCCAGTGTAATCCTTGCACAGATGGACCCCCAAGGATAACAGAATGACTGTTGAGTGGGTGAACCATACAGGTATGCATATGAGAGTACACACACACACACACACACACACACACGCACACATAAATACACACAGTCCCATGCCAACTACCTGAGAGACTAAAGAGAAGTGAGGATGAGAGCATGCTGAGTCTCACTCCCCTTCTCCCCAGAAACACTTGCTTAGAAAATTGGAAAGAGCTTTGCCATCTCCACTGGGCATCACTCATGATGGTTCATTTTAAACCCTACATAAATAATGCAGTGGGCACAGAAATATGTGATATATGCTTGTTGCTTTATAAAGTAGTTGCATGTTGCGCCACTGTAGTTCTCCTTGAATAAATGTATAATCAACCTAGAGATAAATAACCATGCCGATGATTAAAGCAAGGCAGGAAACTACTGATGTAAACAAGGACAATAGAGGTGAAACTTCCTTGAGATTTGCCCAGACGGGGTTATCCTAGCTAATCTATGAACAGTACCATAAAGACTAATGGCCACTTGGGGATGAAACAGAGTCAAGTGGGTGAATTTATAAAGTATTAAGCATTTATGTTTCCAGTATTGAAAGGACACAATTGCACTTTCAGTATTAATCTAATCTGATGCTAATAATGCAGGTTATATTCATCACCCTTCAGTGGAAGTAAAGTGAAGTGGTGTCCTTCCCCAAGGTTGTCAATTACACTTAAAAATATTAACTAATCAAGCTTCTAATTTTCATGATCAAAGTATGGGATGTTCATTTGAACTAAATAAATCTGCAACTTTAAGGACTATTTATCATCTCATATTTGGTGAGAGGACATTTTTATCTGCTACTTTTGGGAAATTCGACACTTTAAAAGCAACTGGTGTGTTTTTCCAGTTTGATGATAAAGAAGATAGTCAAGTATTGTAATGTGCACCAATCATCCACAACAATAAAACCACTGACAGGTAGAGTGAGTTATAATGCAATGCTTGTCTGGGGTGTGGAACCTTTGGTCCAGGCATACATGTGGATGTTTCTTTGTAATATATACCACTCACCTAAAAACACAAGAAAGAGTCCAAGGCACTGAACCTCCATCTGATTATATATCTGATGGATGCTTTGGAAAAAGTCCAATCCAAAGAAGCCCCATGCCTGGCAACATAAAGGACTAACAGGATCCAAATATAAATAATAAACATTTCATATCTTACTATAATATGCAAAATCTCTGTCACTGTGTTTGCTTGTTTTTTGTCCGCAAACTCTTGCTAGACCATTAAGAGTTGACCAACCAAACTTGGCACACAGGTACATCTTAGGCCCCTGAAGGTTCTTATCTATATCAGTTATTATGGTGCCACGTTACCTAGCAACTACCTAGCAATGGGCTAAAATTGCACCCATGACACTTCATAAAAGCCTATATCATTTTAATTACACAACAGTAACATCTCATGCATCTCCACAAAAGCTGAATTACACATGATATATTATGATGCCACCACATTGCCTAGGAACCACCAGCAATGGGCTTAAACTACCTATTTTTAGCATATATCAGCTATTTTTTATGTATTACGTATGTCAGTTTTCCAACAGTAGCATGGGGGCAAGTACTTGTAAATTAAACATATATAAAATCTAGACCAAACTACATTGGTTAGCTCAAATGACGATGAAGATGACATGTTATTTAAAAATAATCAAAACACGTTTGAAGGCTGATTTATTTCTAAGAGAACAAGTTTAAAATGTAACCACTTGCACTGCTTTATACCTAAAAAGGAAGCCTTTAGCATGAGATATTCTCTCTTTTTAGAATGCTCTTGGTGTCTAGGTAAATCACTTTTGCTGACTAAAACAAAAACTCAAACTGAAGCATGTGAGTTGGTTTGGTATGAACCCACATTTCATTTAAACAGGCCAGAGGCTTCACTGCCTCAGTTCTTCTCTTTCTGATAAACATGAAACAGAATCACTGAGTTTGTTTGACAGTCCTGGCAGGTGGTCACTTCAGGAAGTAAGAAAAAAAAATCTTTACCTCATCTCTTTATACAGTTTCTTCTCTCTTCATCTTACCATTTTTTTCACCACTCACATTCTGTCTCTTCTGCTATTCCCACCTTTCTGCAAGTGTCTGAGTGTGTTTGTATCTGTGTAAGTTCATGCTGTGTGTGTGTGTGGTCTACAGACAGGGTTATTTGACTGCTTGATAAGCAACACACACAGGCACTGACAGCTTCATCCATCAGGGTGTCTGTCTGATTGACAGGTCCTGTAGAGGGGTCAGACTCCACACACATGCATCTACATATTTGTGCTTGTGTGTGGTCAAATATAAATACAGTAAAATAAAGTTGTCAAATCGTGACTCTGCATTAATCAGAATGTAAAAAAGATTGTGCTCTCCCCTGTGATGACCTTCTTTTTCCCTCTGGTTTTCAGATGCTGTGCCCCTCCACCCCCACCAGCTACCCTTGCATTCCTCTCCTCTTTTTTCTAGCAGGTTGTAACTCTTATTCCTTCTTACCTTGACATTAGCTGAACTGAACATGAAGGGAAACATCGTCAACATGTTTATACTTATTTCATCTTCCCTGGAAAGTGCAGCATGTGGGTTCATTCATCCAGTAGCTTGACAACCTTGGGAACATTGCTATTTTGCGTATTCATTCATTCACGGGTGCACACAAATGACGACACTGGTATGTGAGAACATGCATACCAGCATGGCGTAGGAAGAAAGACCGCTGTCATTCATTTCACAGAAGATCAAGATAGCTCCCAAATACCCAACAAGGAAGTTCTGCCTGGCAACACAAGCAGCCAAAAGAGGTAAAGAGGAAACTGACCTCTAATTCCTAGATAAATTGACCCCCAAATTTTTCAAGATCTTTCAATGCATTTTTTTAATTCACATGCAACTTTGTTATGGGAACATGATGCATTGGTTGTAGTTATGTCATTGTCAACGTGGGAAGTTACATAGCTAACCCTCCTGCAACTCTCCCATGACACCCTGCTATGGAAGTAATAGTAATTACGACAAAAGAAATACATTCTTGAGGTCTGGGTTCAAAATCACACCAAAAATCAAAGTTAAAGATTGTTCAAGTGTTCCCTCTAATTGTTCTAGTGTTCCCCTACTGAGTCATGTGTTTCTGAATTTGTAAAATCAGACACCGCATGCAACCAGTTGCATACTGTTTCAAACTCTGGATATTTCCACTTTCGATATTCAAATAAACACGCCATTTATCTGTCTCATTCCATTCACTGTGGTGACATTTTCGTGACATTTAACATTTTATCTTCAAGTTTCGCTCTGTATTTAACTCTTTCCCACCGGCTCTCTTTGACTGTCTGACTCTCACAGTTTCACATCCCAGGCAAGCTTGGCTCCTTTGTCCTGCATGACATCACAGACATAAGGTCGTGACAGGCAAGACAGGAGGAATGTGGTGCGAGAGAAGGATAGAAAGCATAAAAGAGAGAAAGAAGGAGAGACAGAGAGAACAACCAGATGATGGAAAGAGAGTACGTCTGTGAGGGAATGAGAAAATTTGAAAAAAAAAAAAAAGGAAACCAGACAGGGAGAGTGAGGGAGAAAGAATTCCATTCAGATGGGCATGAATGGACTTCACAGAGGAGTCCCAAAGCAACACACACATATACACTCACACACACACCCTCACCTACCAACGCTACAACCCTCCTACCCGTCAGCTCCCTCCCTTGCAGCCTTTTCGCTCATCCCTCCGTCTGTCCCCTCCTTCTCTGTTTGTAGTCCTTTCATTAATCTCCTTTAGGGGAATCAGACAACAGCACCCCCCTTCCACACACACACACACACACACACACACACACACACACACACACACACACAAATCCAGAGGGAAAGAAAAAGTTTTCACACATGCAGTGGTAAGCACAAGTTCCACTCTGTTACACAGTTTTGGAGAACAATAGAGGCCTGGTAGGTCTGGTAAAAGCTGTTCGGAACATGTTTTTAAAGAAAAATTGCACCTGTTTCACAGAGCTTGATTATATATTCATAGTCTGCAACTGAAAGAGGTGTCCAAACGTCTCTTGTTGTTACAAATATGTGATTTGCTGAAAGTAAGACATTTTGAGAACAATTCAGCTAGTTCTGAACTGATAAGTCACTACATCACGGATATCTATAAATAGATTCAGATGAATATGAATAATATGAAGTTTGTCAGCAAGGGACAAGATTTTTGGAACTGTTGTCCTCTTGTAGTCCAGGTCTTTTTACCAGTCATTTCCAAGCACGCTTTGGTTACATGCAGATAAATCCCCTGTGTGGAGAACCGTTACCTGACAATGATTTATCTTTTTATTCCTGATTTTCTTTGTTTGTTTGTTTTTAATTTGTCTGCAATAACAAGCAATAACAGGTAGATGGGACAGGAAGTTGCAGTCCAGATATCTTCTAGCTATACTGGAAATCTCAAGATACTGGTCAATAGGCTATATATAAATTAAATGTATTCATCGTTTTGACTACTGATAAATTTGAGTATGCACACACAACCTTTTGACCATTGATAGGACGGTTAGTGCTTAGTCAAATGAGGAAAAAGCATAACTAACATAGTTAAAATAACTGTTGTAGATATAGGCATGAATTAATTCCCACTGAAAACTGAATCATTCATTAGAGCACTGTTCAGAGAGGAAAACTCCATTTCATTCTCTTTGGCTTTCTGTTCTAACCAAATGGGTCAGTCTGACATCAATTCCGATGACTTTAACAATATTAAAGCCTATTTTTCCTCACAAACAGCTCATATTTGATTTTCTAGTGGGCACCGACGCCTACTGCTGTTTTACTTGCAAAATTAAATCTCCTCAGTATTTATAATTGCAGATATAGAGTTACTCTGGAATTTACAAGAGGTATAGATGGTGTAAAGGCATGAGTGTGAATCATAGCAAACCTATTAAATGCTTCATGCATGAAAAGTTCAAGGTGGATACTGGGCATCAAAAGGTTAGCTCCACTTATGTAAATTGTGCCTTTAAGATAAACAATTTTGTTAGAAAGCACTTTGTGTTATTAAAAGAGGAGATAAGAGAAGGTTGCAATGTGATCGCATATAAAAGACCATGCACATGAAGAAAGTACAGCCAACTGAGCACCAACAAATTAAAAAATAATTTAAGCCATTTTTAGAATGGAAATTGCCTTAACTTCTCAAAGTGCTTTATTTAATGCAGCCCTGCTAGCTTCTTACTTCACTCTCATGAGGAATCATTTGAAAACAGCTGCAGTAATAACTGAGGAGAGCTGCAGGATATGGTGGCCTTTGCGGTTACATGGTAAAAAGTAGAGAAGTGGGATAGACGCAGGATGTGGGGACTTCTACAATGGCTAACACGGTATGAAACTTACTCTTCTGACCACAAAATCACACAAGACAGATTGCATTCTCTCGGATATCTCAGCACAACCACATCAAGGGCAAATCTGTCATTCTGATGGAGAGAAAAATAAGGTGATTTAAAGAAAAAAGTGAAAGACAGTCCAAGGACTGAAAAGTGAAACTGGAGCCTGGAGGAGCAACACAAAGTTAAAGTTAAACAAAGTGACTGAGAGAGAGAGAGAGAAAAACATGTCACACACTAACCATCAGACAGACTACCATGATGACTAATTAATTTGTCGTCAGATCAATAAGTCATTATCACATTCAAAACAGAACTGCACAGACATTTATGCAAAATCACAAAGGTACAAACACATACAAATACACAAACCGATTCAGGGGAGTAACACACAATTTCTTGCACACACACGCCACACACACACACACACACACACACACACACACACAAAGTTAAGGGATTTGAGATATTGAGTGGTTGGATGAACTTTTCCAAACCTCTCTGCTGATGCGGTGAAATAATTTCATCCCATTAAAAACAGCAGAGCAGCCGTGGCCAAACTAATTATGGTGAATTCTGTCAAACGCAAAGGAGGAGAAGGGTGGTAAATACGATGTGTATGTGTGTGTGTCTTTCTGTAGCCACAGATGAGGTTAACACACACAAGCCTAAAGTGAGCGCACCATCTGCGGATGAAATTAAGAGGCAATACAGTCCAAGGAATCCAGAATCAACTGGAATAATCCAAACCAGATCATCTTTATTTTCAAATCAATAACATGTTGAGCTCATATTAATATCCATTCAGGCTTGGTTTACACAAAACAAAAGACTTGACGACACAGCTGTCAGATGGTGTATTGACAAGTGCTAATCAAATCACTAATGACAAAAATAATTACATAAGATATACTGCAAGAATGACAATACCAGTCTGTCAGTCAGAGCATTAGCTATTACATTAGATGCACTAAATGTAGCCACAGATCGTATAATGGCAGCAGCCTCAAGCATATTTAAGAGGGTAATACAGGCAAGTACTAAAGGGTGGAATGTTGTGCTTTATTCCAGGAAAAAAGAAAAGGAAACTCATCATGCAACTCTCCAAAAAAGGCTTAATCCAGAACAGTTCTCATTACTGAAATAGAAGTCATCTTTCCTTTCAATCAGCCATACAATAAAGCTTTTAAACATTTGTTTCTGCAGAATTGGGCTTTGTAAGTACAACAAAATACCCTAAGCAGAACACATAAAAATGCATCTGAAGACTACGAGACCCTAAAAATGGATTGCACAGTTTTACACACAGCAAAACACTGAGCTAGCTAGTCATTAGAGTGTGAGTGATGGTGTGTTATGTTTGAGCTGACTCCGGTCTGCATCAAGGCCGGAGTCAGCTTCTCTGCCTGCCTCATTTTTTATTTTCTCAAATTTCTCTGTTTTTCCAAGCTCCCCTTTGTTTTCCCCCTCAAAGTGTAATATCCATGTGTTATTTCAGACTCACTTTCTTCCTCTTTTTTTGTTAATTGCTTTGCTGGTCCCTCTTGGTCCCTTCCTAATGCCACGTGTTTGTTTTGCTTTGTAAATCGTTAAAACTCATTTTCACTCTTGCTTTCATTCACTTTTGTAATCTGCTGTCTTCTCTTGCTTCTTTCCATTCCCTTTTCTTTCTTGCTTTTTTTGTCTGCCATTTTTCTTTTCCATCCTCTTGGTTCTCTTAATCTCCTTCTGCTTCTTTGTAGACAGACAGCTGCTCCATTTAGAGGATTCGATCAGTTTGATAAACCAAAACAAACCCCCTCAACAATGCATCTATATATGCTGTACACTAACGTGGTCTTTGTTTAAAATTTTTTTTTTAATTTTTTTTTCATGTGAGTGGAGAGGATAAGAGAGAAGGGAAGAAGGACAGGATGGAAGGCACAGTCACTAGACAAAGAGCATGTCTGTTTATTTTAGTTTATGGTTTGAAATATTAAATATTTGGTTTACAATAACGTTAAGTGGCCCAGGCCTGAGTTATGGTGCCACAGTGGCTTCTCTGTTTGTTTTGTTGTTTATAGTTTTAAAATATTAATCCTATGTTGTAGACTAATAAGGCTAAGTGGTCTGAGTGAATAAATTATAGTCTATGCATCAGATGTTTGTTTGGTTTTTGCAGCAGCAGCAACACTGAGCACATTTACATGCTCACACACTCATGTTCCATCAGAGGTCATATCTCAGATGGACTGTAAGAAACCTATCATGCCGATGCTTGCTTGCTTGAGATACAAGTTAAACACTCACCTCCACACTCAGCGGCCACCTTTTCAGATACACGTTCAACTACTCAAATATCTACTCAGCCAATCACATGGCAGCAACTCAATGCATTTAGGCATGTAGCTACGGTCAAGACGACCTGCTAAAGTTCAAACTGAGCATCAGAATGGGAAAAAAAAGGTGACTTAAGTGACTGTGAACGTGGCATGCTTGTTGGTGGTAGATGGGCTGGTTTGAATATTTCAGAAACTGCTGAACTACTGGGATTTTCCCACCCAACCATCATTAGAGTTTACAGAGAACGGTCTGTAAAAGAGAAAATAGCCAGTGATACTAACAAGGCATTTTTGGTCAGTGAACTGGCTAAAAATGCCTTGTTAATGTCTAAGGTCAGAGAAGAATGGCCAGACTGCTTCAAGCTGATAGGAAGGTAATGGTAACTCAAATAACCACTTGTTACAACCAAGGTATGCAGAAGAGCATCTCTGTCAGATGGGCTACAGCAGCAGAAGACCACGCTGGGTGCTGCTACTGTCAGCTAAGAACAGGAAACTGAAGCTACAATTTTCACAGGTTCACCAAAATTGGACAACAGAAGACTGGAAAAAAAAATGTTGGATGGTCAGATTTTGACAAACTTGGTACACTCTGGGCTCCTTAGTACCAGCTGGGTATCGTTTAAATGCCACAGCCTACGTGAGTATTGTTGCTGACCATGTCCACCCCTTTATGACCACAGTGTACCCATCTTCTGATGGCTGCTTCCAGGAGGATGTCACAAAGCTCAAATTACCTCAAACTAGTTGTTTGACAAGAGTAAAGCAGAAAGAATTCCATTCAGATGGGGACGAATGGACTTCACAGAGGAGTCCCAAAGCAACACACGCATATACACTCAAACACACACCCTTCCCTACCAACACTACAACCCTCTTACCCGTCAGCTCTCTCCCTTGCAGCCTTTCCTCTCATCCCTTTGTCTGTCCCCTCCTTCTTTGTTTGTAGTTCTCTGTTTGTAGTTTTTTTTTCCTTTTTTTTCATATTATGCAGCACAACATGCATTACATTAAAAAAAAAAAACATCAATGGAAATAAACACAGTGATGCGATGATTAGGACTCCACTAATAGAACAGAAAAACACTACACATGGATTTTAAGAAAGCTTGCTTCATTGGCCACTTTCTCTTCAGTTTCTCTACTTTTAAAGCTTGAATCCACTGCAGGCCTTTTTGTGTGGCGTTTGTGTGGTCTGCCTGTGCCTCCCACAGCCCAAACACATGCACGCTAGAATAATTCATGGTTCTAAATTGACTGTAGGTGTAAATGCGAGCATAAATGGTTGTCTGTCTCTCTGTGTTACCCCTGTAACAGACTGGTGACCTGTCTAGGGTGTATCCCTCCTCAACCCTGTGTTTGTCAAGTCTGAAACCACTGAGATGGCTGCATGTCATTTAATAGTTTGTTCTTACAATTTGTCTCTCCTCCTGTTATAATTTAGCGAAAAATTTTGACAATGAGCTGAAAAAAAATAAAAATACTGATATTATCCAATCACCTAAACTTGGAATGAAAAAACACCTTGGAGAAGCATAAAAGAAAAACTCCAGGGGAGATGAAAGTAAATGGTCAAAACTGCTCAAGCTGTTCTGACATTTTCAAAATTTCAAAGGGCATCTTTAACTCTTACAAAACAACATACTGTTACTTCTTGAAACTCTTTACTGATAAAAAATAACAATAAAAAAGAAAAAAAAATCCTTTGTGCTGTTGTCAACTGTTAACAGCCACAAAACAGTCTCTAAAACTGTAAACTAAAAATTTTGATGTTGTGTTCACAACAAAATGCAGTTTGCTATATGAACCAAATTGGCTGGTGTTGTGCCAGAGATCCAGAGAAAAAGAAATCCAATCTTTAATCCTCTACTTCTCAATCACATGCAATTTATTTAGAATCAGAATCCGAATCATCTTTATTTGGCCAAGTTTGTGCACACAAACAAGGAATTTGACTCCAGTTCACTTTGCTCTCTGCATGGAAAAAAGGAAACATTTTTTAAAATAGGCAATATATATAAAACAGATAAAAAGTAAGAAAAAAACAAGTTACAGAAAGTCTTAAGAAAACATACAAACTATAAGTGCAAAACTGAGTAGTGCGATGTGCATATGTACTTATGACCTGAATGATAACATAACAGTGGGTTATTTCACAGTGTTTAAACCAATATCACACTCTTTGTAGCATAAAAATACTAGACTACTAACACTTGAAAACTGAATAATATCTAACCATATTAGACACGTTGCAGCCTTTCTTGTGAGATCAGTGCATCACTCAAATAACTGCCATTTCAATAAACGATTGCTATATTTCTCCATTACTCCAAGATATGCCTTAGCTAGCTGGGACCAAAGAGCTTGCATTTGTGGATTTCACCTTTCTAAACTGTCAGCAGGCATCACAATGTGTTGACAGCTTCAAATGAAACCTTAAAGCTATGTTTACTGAATAGCTTTCTTGAGATGATGCAATTCAAAATATTGTTGATGCTTTTTTTCCAGTTGCACCCATCCTCCACAAGTGGCAAAGAAAGATACAACTCTCACAGCATGTCAAAAAGTGAATTTAAACACATTTTGTGCCTGTATATATTTAAACGGCAGAGCTTTTTCTTATTTCTCTGGTTTCTCTGTGCTGTACTTCTCATTCCTTTTGCTGACATTTTAGCATTTCTACGTGAAAAGAATTACGAGAATTTTATGTAAGTTTGTATAGCTTTCCTTTTTATATTGTATGTTTTCTGCATTTGTCTACAAACACTTAGACGGGGATGCGTGGTTCCCGTCTTTCTGTGTGGTATAGGTCTCTGGGGGGGATTATGGCTGGGTAGAATAATTTCTGTGTGATAACTAATGGGATTAGCAGATTAAACAGAAGATTACGGGATGGATGTCTCCACCACTACTGTACCTAAATTAGAGAGAAAAAATGTAGGAAGAAGAAGAAAAGAGATCCAGTAACTAAGATACATAAGAAAGATAGAACTTTTTGTAAAATTTTATCACGTGCTGAAAGATAACATGAAATATCTGGTAAAGTCAAGTCAGCTTCATTTTTAAAGCAATATTTGCCAGTTTTGGACACTTTTCTCAAGTTAAACATGTAACTCAGCTGTTTTTTTTTTTCAAAGTTTAACTAATAAGTGCTGTCATTTTGTTTTTGACTGCTTTTTTTGACTGACACACTATCTACTGTACAAAATGATGGAAAATGTAAATGCAGTACCTCCCCTGACTCATGCTATTTATTTTTAAACAAGTGCAGGGTTAAGGTTTTACATCTGGTGTGACCCCCAGGGGACCACACTGGAGTTTGATTGAAGTGAAGCCAGGATCACTGTTTTGAGATAGACCTGACAGCTTTTCTGCACTGCACCTGGATT
The DNA here is from genome assembly GCA_015108495.1 of Heterochromis multidens. Taxonomy (NCBI): domain Eukaryota; kingdom Metazoa; phylum Chordata; class Actinopteri; order Cichliformes; family Cichlidae; genus Heterochromis; species Heterochromis multidens. Next base: position 6,914 of record VUQS01016940.1, on the reverse strand, counting down.
TGACAACACCTGTCACACTTCACCAAATGCACCGAACCCTCAGTGCATACAGTGGAGCTCTGGGAAAAGGAAAAAAAATAAAAAAAATAAAAAAGCAGTATTTGAAGCCCACAGTGTGAAAAACCCCTTAGAGATTTAAAAAAAAAAAAAAAAAAAAAAAACCTCTTTTTTTTTATTTTTTTTTTT
>VUQS01016938.1:1183-11822 GCA_015108495.1 Heterochromis multidens | reverse complement strand
CTCTCTTTGTCTGCATCCATTGCTGTGCTAGGGGTCTGAAGGACATTTCTACTAGACCGCTAGTTTCTCTACAGCTGTCTGAAGTCAGAACCTATATAAATATATATATATATATATATATATATATATATATATATATATATATATATATATATATATAAAATCTTCTTAGTTTTGATGTCATGAACTTAAAAATGACATTAAACAGTAATTAAATAAACAGTAATTGTGACTGCAAATTGCAAATGTTTGGTAGAGCTTAAAAAATGAGCTTAAGCCTTAGCTGAGCTTTTAAGGCAGCTCAAAAATAAAGTCTCTGATTCTTCAAACCTTGTGACAACACTTAACTATGGGCTTGCTAAGTAACTATGTCTGGAAATTAAGATAATTAATCCCTACAATAGGAGGCCAAAAGAAGCTGCCTCCAGCTTGACATTTTCCATTTACTGAAATGTAATGAAGAAATGACAGTTATGAGAAATTAAAGAGAACTGCATATCTGCTGGATAGAAAATGCAAAGCAAAGCAAACCAAAACGACTGCAGAAAGGTTTAGGTCTGGCACTGGAGTGGTGGTGCAGTTTGACTCTGCGCTGCTTTAAGGGTCTACATAGAGCAATCATCAGAAAGAATCTTAGGGTAGCCACTATTACTTTTAATTTAACTTCACCTCAAAAATCAAAAGAATATTTAATTTGCATGTGACTTTTTTGGCATCTGTTTGAGCAGTTTATTTATACTTTTAGCCAGCTTTTTGAACCATCACATTTAATTATGTTGTGATTTAATTGCTAGTTTTTTTGTTTTTGTTTTTTTTTGTCTCTAAATATTATTTTAGGATTTATCCTGACATAACATGTCCACATTGTTTTAATTAAAGTTGCCATTGCAGTTATATCTTTTTTTCTACATACCCCAAAGCAGCTTTATAAGTAGGCTCTGGTGTACAAGTAACCTTGACTTTTGAGTGCTGTAGTATATGAGTGACTGTTGATGAATGAATGTTAGAAGTTTTATTAAGGCTCCACTGCTTACTAAATAACCCTTTCAGTTACATATGTCTTAATTTGCATCATCTATGTGTCCTAATACCATGCAGATTAAATTCATCATTATAGATAGCTTAATTTCTTTGCTTGGCCTACAGCTGTTTGTCTATACTAAACTGTATGTGCAGTAGGAATGATGATGTGTTGTTTCACTTGTCATCGTTCCAGTATGATTGTATGTGCAGTAAGATTCAATGAAACCTAACTTCTACATAAGGTTACTGCCAATATTACTAAATACTCAGGAGCTATTGGCAGTAATGAGTGTTCCCGTGTGCCAGATGCTTGTTCTGCAATGAAGACTCAGCGGAAAGAGAAACTGGGGACTGTCTTAATCAAATTTGCATAATTATTGGGGCAAAATTCATCAAAATTGATTGAAATTGTGTATTGAGAGGCAGCTCTGGCAGAGATGAATATCCAGCAGTTGCTCATGCTTCAACATCTGGGTTTCAGAACCAGAGTTTTAAAACCTTTTTTTCCTACCAGCTTGCATCATTTGGCTGTTTTCAGTCTCCCAGACACTAGTCAAACAGTTTAATTTTCCCTATTTTCTTGAACACATCATTTATGCTTGTCCTTATGTTAAGTTGTGTACTTAGTGCTTTTATAATTGCACTTCTAATTTCTGTTACAGCTATGCCAAAGGGGACCTGGATATTTCATACATCACCTCCAGAATTGCAGGTAGGCATAGTGTCCACCATAGAAACACTTTATCATTCTGTCACTTTTATTTGATCATTAAGTCATTTCATATTGTGTGACAAGCACGGCATCATCAATGACCCTATTCAGTCATGCCTTTACTGAAAGTGTGTGTGTGTGTGTGTGTGTGTGTGTGCGCAGTCATGTCTTTCCCAGCAGAGGGGGTGGAGTCAGCAATAAAGAACAACATCGAGGATGTCCGTCTGTTCCTTGATTCACGTCATGCTGGCCACTATGCTGTGTACAACCTCTCCAAACGATCATACAGGCCTTCTCGATTCCACAACAGGGTATGTAAGTTTGTGCGTGCTTGTGTGTACATGCATCTTTGTGATCCGGGCTTGTGTCAGTGTGGGAAATCACTGAAAACCAAGGGTAAATTATAGCTTAGTCTGGATAGTTTATTTACTCTCAGTGATCACAGGTGTTGTAGTGTTTATCTGTGCTTTTGTAATGCCTTAGTTTATTATTGCCACAGCAGTAGCTATTGTTAAAGAATGTGCTCTTGCTTACGTTACTGTTACAATACATTGTATTATTTGTGTGTGTGAAGGTTTCAGAGTGTAACTGGCAGGTGCGCCGTGCCCCTAACCTCCGCAGTCTCTATAGTGTATGTAAGAACATGCATCTATGGCTCAAACAGGACCAGAGGAACATCTGTGTAGTACACTGTCTGGTAAGTTAGTTAGTTCTTTGCACATCTCTGATCACTTCCTGTCCTACCACAGTTTCGTTGTCAACAATTTCGTTGTACTTGTACAATGACAATAAAGGGCTGTTCTACATGCTCAGATGGGGGAGGAGTACTCAAGTACGTGACATGGAAGTGAATGGGATGTCACATGCTATAGCTTTATTGTGTACCCTTTCTGTGTGCAGGATGGCAGAGCAGCATCAGCAGTGGCAGTTTGCTCCTTTCTGTGTTTTTGCCGCCTTTTCACCACAGCTGAGGCAGCAGTCTACATGTTCTCAATGAAACGCTGCCCACCAGGCATAGCACCATCACACAAGAGGTATAAAAAGATATTTAAGTTATAATGTGTAGAAAAGGGGGCTAATTGGTGGGTTAGTCATCCTTAGTAGGTCCCAAGTTGTTTTTTGCTTTTACTTCTTTGAACAATTAAATATGATTGTTTTTAATATAGCATATATATAAAATACTATATGATTTAAATTTTGCTTTTTGTTGTTAGGTATATAGAGTATATGTGTGACATGATGGCAGAAGAGCCCATCATCCCTCACAGCAAGCCTGTAGTTATTCGCTCCATCATCATGACACCAGTGCCACTGTTCAACAAGCAGCGGAACGGGTGCAGGCCATTCTGTGAAGTCTACGTTGGAGACGAGAGGGTCCTCACCACATCACAGGAGTATGACAGGATGCAGTAAGTTTTTGTCTCCACAAGGATGGCATGACTGGTTTTCCTCTATTTTAACAGTCTAAAATAAATGTTACTTTTTTGATTTGCCATTTCCTCTCTCACCATCTCGCTTTTCAGGGATTTTAAGATAGAAGATGGGAAAGCAGAGATTCCTCTCAATGTTACAGTTCAAGGAGATGTACTGGTGGTGATCTATCATGCAAGATCTACACTGGGAGGACGTCTACAAGCAAAGGTATAAATACAGACACCTTTGCTTAAAGCCTCAAAGTGGTGATGAATATGAAGAAATGCACTTTTTATAGCCTTTATAATTCTCTTTCAGATGGCGTCCATGAAAATGTTCCAGATCCAGTTCCACACAGGCTTTGTACCAAGAAATGCGACTACTGTCAAGTTTGCTAAGTACGTATGCTGCCTTGATCCATAACATACTGCTGCAAGTTATTTTTTTCTTATTAATATTTATTAAAACCTGAATCTGGTCTTGATTGTTGAACTTTTGTAGCTGCATTGCTTGTAACAAATAATTTACACTAGAATGCTTTCAGTATACTTTGTTCATAATTTGTCTTTTTCGTCTACTTGTTCTTCTTTCAGGTATGATTTGGATGCCTGTGACATCCAGGAGAAGTACCCAGACTTGTTCCAGGTCAACTTGGACATTGAGGTGGAACCCAGGGACAGACCCAGCACCAAGACACCTCCATGGGAGGGCTTCCAAACCAAGGGCCTCAACCCCAAGATCCTTTTCTCCTCTCGTGATGAACAGCAAGAGATCCTCAGCAAATTCGGTACATGGCTTTACTTTGCCAGGACAGTAGTTTAGTAGTGGAGTAGCATAGCAGAGAGTGTTTTCATCTATTTATTTTATTTTTATATTTTTTTTTCTGCCCTAAAGTCGCTTTTCAGTTTTTCTCATTTTACTCCTACATATGAACCAAACATTAAACCTTTATCACTGCAGGTAAGCCCGAGCTGCCTCGTCAGCCAGGTTCCTCTGCATTTTATGACTCAGAGTCACCCCAGCCAGCTCAGACCCCCGACAGTTCCAATGCAACAGAACCAGAGTCTCCTATGAGCAACGATACTAATTCAAGCAACTTCTTCCAGACCCTGGACTGGGAAGGTAATGTTCTATTCTATTTTGTTCTATTCTTTAATATACTATACTATATTACTAATCTATTAATCTGTAATCTATAATTCTATTAATCCATGTAGCATTTTCTTAACAACCCTTTCTGCCTTAAAATTTTTACTGACCAGCTTCCTGTGATTATAGATGTACGTAGCCCTCAGGATGCCTCAGACAACCAAGGAGGGGGATCAGTGAATGAGCAGGAGGACCTGAGTGATCAGTCAGAAGGAGAGTCCTACTCTTATTCTGCCACCAGTGGGGAGCCATTGTCACGTGACCACAGCGAACCGCTGTTTGATTCTGACTTCCAGGTGCAGAAATTCTTTGATGGCTTCTATCATATTATGTTATCAATATATTATTACTCCCTTTAAGGCTTTATTAAGTCGTGCCAAAATTCTTTATTTCTTTCCTCCATTCATTTCTTATCTTCTTGTTTTTCTCAGACGGCCTCTCCTGCCACACAAGAGGCTCCTCCTGATGACACAGCTGACCTCTTGGGGTTGAACTCTGACCCTCAACCTCCATCCATGTCCTCAACCACCTCCTCTGTTCCTCAACAAGGAGACCAGGGAGGAATGAAAGCTGCTTCCAGCAACAGCGACCTCCTCAATGACCTATTTGCACCTCCTGCTGCTCAGACAGGAGCAGTGCAGGAAGACTTGTTCTTCAGTGGGCCAGCCAGTGGGGCCACACCAGACCAAAAACGTACGGACTGAGGCTTAATACATGATTATTGCATTATTCTGAGATTTCTTCAGTTGCACTTATTATATTTTTCCTGTCACTGTTGCAGCCATGGGAGATCTTTTTGATCCATTTGGGATGGGGTCTGGCTCTGGTGTTGGCTCCAGTGTTGGTTCATCTCGACAAGCCTCTGGACCAGACCTGTTTGGAGACTTGTTGGGTTCTGATAGTTCAGCCACCAGTGGATTTAGTTCAGCCCACAGTAACCCCACTCCTGCTTCCAACACCAGCCTCTTCAACCTCAGTAAGTATATCAGTTTCTGTGACATCAGTCATTGTTATCTCCCAGCTATCTAGTGTTTGTCATTAAATCCCAGTGTTTTCATTAAGGATATACGATGATTGTTTACACACACACACACACACACACACTGGACTAACACTCATGCTAATCTTCCCTACAGTATCTTAAAATATTTCCACTTTTCTAGCAGAAAACATTTTCAGCTTTCTACAAACACTGATGCTGATTTCACATTGTTCTTTCTGTTAACATTTTCATTTACATGGGGGAAAAAAAAGTTCATTGTTGATACTTGGGATGTTTGTGTCTTAACAGATAAGCTTGTAAATGATACCCCTAAGATGACATCATCAGCCAGCCAACCAGACCTGCTGGGTGGGTGGGACAGCTGGGCAGCAGGAACCACTGCTGGCATGACCTCCACCACCAGCAAACCCAATTATACCAACACAGGTAAAAAGAACATTCCTCACAGGTTTTTAGGTGACTGAAAATGTATGAGTTTTATAGACAAAATCAAAATGTAAAATCTGAAAAAGTTGTGACTTGGATATTTTTACCATTTTAGCTTCCGGTATGCCATCCATGTCAAAGGCCAAGTCTCAGACCTTTGATCCTTTTGCTGACCTAGGAAACCTGAGCTCCAACTTGCCAGGTAGGAGCACATATAAAGGTGTTGTGCTGACGGTAAGCTGAGCAATTATGCCCTTAAAAGAGGAAGACTGTCAATCATCTAATCTTTTAAATTTATCTCATCTAACTATCATCTCTCAATCTTTTCCTGCAGGTTCCTCTAGTAGTAATTTTTCTGGGCCTTCCTTTGGCACAAAGGGTCCTCCTTCCTCCTCTTCCTCTGCTAAGCCTCAAACTCAGCCATGGCAGTCTGGAAGACCCACCTCAGCCCAGAACAAACCTTGGATGCCCGGATCAGGATCTGGCTCCGCCCCCAAAGCATCTACAACATCTCAGCCTGCAGCCACACAATCCTCTAAACCCAACTACAACCTCAACTTCTCTAGTGTGATCGGTGGGAGAGAAGAGAGAGGTGTTCGGGGGCCTGGATTTGGTAAGATAAATATGTTTACACTACCAGTCAAACATTTGGAACAGAGGAATACTAGTGACATTAAAAAGTTAAATGAAGTCTTTTACAATTTAGAAATTAGTAGAAAACAGAAATAGTTGATTCATTTAGTGTGTCCAGACTTTTGACTGGTACCGTATGGGATTAGCAATAATCAGGGGAGTTCGTCAGCTGCTGAAAACAGAGGCTGAAAACTAAAAAGATATTGGAATTTGTAATGTTTTTGTTCATTATTTTTGCTGATTTTCTGTTGTATGATTTTGTATTTCCCCTGTCTTCTCTAAAACGGCTTCTCATTGTATGACTAAGCCTAAAATCTTTTTATGCCCATAAAATTTCCATGTCATACATAATTTTTTTCTGTGCTGTTGTCACTCAGGCCCCAAGCCAAAGGTAAAGGAAGATGACTTTGAGGACCTGCTCTCAACTCAGGGTTTTGCTTCTAAACCTGACAAAAAGGGACCAAGAACTATTGCTGAAATGAGGAGACAGGAGATCACAAAAGACATGGATCCTCTGAAATTACAGGTAGCAAACTGAATACATATCTCGTCACTTTTATTTTTATGGCACATTTAAAAACAGGAGTTGTCTCAAAGTGCATTTCAGTCAAAGCAATCAAACAAGTGTGCAAAGATATAAAAATAAAATATAAAACTCACATAACTATGACTGCAACCAGAAGAGATAAAAGGAAAATGTATTAAAAACATGGTTAAAGTAAAAAAAAAAAAAAAAAAAAAAAAAAAAAAAAAAAAAAAAAAAAAAAAAAAAAAAAAAAAAAAAAAAAAATAAAAAAAAAAAAAAAAAAAAAAAAAAAAGCAAAAATTACAATTGAATGAATAAGTTTACAAAACAAAGTTAAAATATAATAGAGTAAATTAGGAAAAGATAAATAAATAAATCCATTAAACTAGTGTAAAAAATAGAAACGATAACCAACTAAATAAGCATTTAAAATACTGACAGTGAACTTGTCAAAAACCATGGGGACTTGTCTAAAGGCAGCAGAAAATTGGTAGATCTTCAGAAATTATTTGAAATTGTCAACTGTTGAGTAAGACTTTATATGGGATGCAGACTGTTCCATATCTGCAGCCAACAATGAAAGCCATCTTTGCTTTTTAGGCAAGAGTGGTGGGCTGACAGGAGATGTTGGGAGGATGACCTAAGAGACCTGGGGCAGAATATGTGAAGGACATGTTAGACACAGTGTGTGCTCCTGGGGGGAAGAAATTGTTAAATAAAGGTCCAAAGTGGCGAGAGAAAGTAAATCACCATTGTCCACTGATGCAGACCAAGAATTCCGGCTGCATACAAAAACAGCCAAGCAAAATCAAGAACAACCGGACTTTCCAATGTTTCCAATGTTATCTTCACTGTCTGCAATATCTCTCAAAACTGTGTCTGAAAACAGTTTCTGATCAATGAACTGCAAACAACAGGTGCACTACTTTGTCCCAAATCCTCATCCAACATACCTCTCAGCTATGACGGGATCAGTCGGTCGGTTTCTTGTAAACCTGGTGGAGTTTTGTTAGAGGTTTAGTCATTAACGAACATGCTACATTGGATATTTCTATTTGCATCGTTACTAAACCACAATGATTCAAAGACACAATGGACACAATTTGAAATCTTCAAGTTAAAAATTTACAGAAAATAAAACAAGATGGATAAATCAAATCTGTTTTTTGCATGTTAATCTAGAAGTTTTGAAATTTTAAGGAACATAAAAAAGTAATAAATGAACATTTTGGACTTGGCCACCACGTTTTTGCATGCTGCGTCACATATGCAGCAGGTGATTTTACTAAATAAAAGTAAGATTGACCACTAGGGCACCTTTTTGTGGGTGAAAGTAACTTCTAAGTAGTAAAGATTTGTTTTTTATCATGCTGTAGATTTTAGACTGGATTGAAGGGAAGGAGCGAAACATCCGAGCGCTGCTGTCAACTCTACACACGGTGTTGTGGGAGGGTGAAACGCGCTGGAAGCCTGTGGGAATGGCAGACCTGGTGTCAGCTGACCAGGTGAAGAAATACTACAGGAAGGCTGTGCTGGTTGTCCATCCAGATAAGGTACAGTGTCAAATATTGCTGGATCTGAACAATGACAGCAATGCAAAAGTGCTTTAAAACTGCATTTTTTTTTTTTTTAACTAGCCAGCAGGAGGCAACTCTTCTGTTTGTGAAACAACAGATAGTCAGAGTGTAGAATTCTAAAGCAAGTAAAAAATGAACCCAACTTTTCACTTGATTTATAATCTTAGGAAATCAGATGAGTCTTGAACCTAATCCGTTTATGGTCTTCTTTAATACAGCATAATGTTTATTTTGTTAATAAATAGTTGTAACACTGTTATCAGTTTATCTTTAGTATTTTTAGTATTTTTGAATGCTCTTTTTTTTCTGTTCTTAAGTCTGTATTAATTTGTAAATCTTTGCACTCTTTGCAGGCAACGGGCCAGCCTTATGAACAGTACGCTAAGATGATCTTTATGGAATTGAATGACGCCTGGTCAGAGTTTGAGAACCAGGGATCCAAAGCACTCTTCTAAAACCCTGGCCTGGATCCCAGCCAGACCAGACCGGACCAGACCGGACTGGATTTGGCCTAACAAAACAGCAGACTGGGCCAGATTGGACAGGACTGAGCCCACATTGGGCCTTAGGGGCAAAAAGCCTCTGAGAGGTGTCCTCTCTACCATTCCCTCCCTCCTTCTTTACTTTCTTCTGTATCTTCGATCAAAAAAAAAAAAAGACCTTTTGCCTCATGTCTGGCTGTAATGAAAGTTTCCTTGCTGGTCTCTAAACAGCCAGTTAAATAAACATTGTGATCGGTCTTAAACTCACTGCCTACCTGTATGACTGCCTGAGTGGTGCTGCAAACATCAGGGGGAAGGATTAGACAACAATCACTGAGAAGACAAAATGGAAACGAAATCAGATAATACAAGGACTTCTAAAACTACCAAGATGACTATCATTATAGTGGTAATCAGATAAAACACCCTAACACTAATAAATTGGCTGTGGCTGAATAGTTAATTCATTTGTGCTTGACACTTGTGCAAACAACCAGTCCTTAACTGTCTCGTAAACCTAAACTGAATGTGGCTGTAAATTAGTGAGCATGCCAGCCATCATGAAAGTTTGCAAAATATTGTCCTAAAGACAAGTTTTTATGTTTAGTTGCCTCAAAAGAACCAACGCTGCTGTTGAATCTAGGAACATACCTGCCATAGCGAGGATTGGATTTTTAAAAAGATGCTGCAATAATGCAGAAGCAGGATTTAAATCTCCCCAGGATTTTTAAACAAGAGAAATCTATTGAAAATGACCTCTAACACCTATACTGCTGCACCTTTAGTGGTGAAGACTTCTTTGGGTTTGTTCTTGAGCTGTTTCTTCTCCAAACAGTGAAGACAGTTGCCTGCTGAACACTACTAGTGCTGCTTATACCATTATAATTTTTTGCTGCACACACTCCTGAGATTGATGTTAAATCATGCTATAAACCCAAGTGGGCAGTCTGTTATTTTTGAAGTGCTCTTTTAATCCCTCCCACTCAGGCTACACCATGTAGCTAACTGCATGCTCTCCTACACCAAACCTCTAAACAACATGAGGTAGTTGTGTTTGTTTTTTTTAAAAACCAGGGTAGTCCAAATGGGCAGCAGCTTTTTTTTTTCTTTCTGAAGTGCTCTTTTTCTTGTAGCAGAAACAGAGAAGGGAACTCCATCGTAACGTCATTAAGCCCTCTCTGTCTCTTTAAGCTTCACTCACCTCCAGCGTTTAGTTCAGGGGGATTTTTTTTGTTTGTTTTTTCAAAGATGAGTGACTGAAGGATTGGAAAAAAGAGAAAATGGTGATTTAATCTGGTTGCTCTCTGTTTTATGTTTTCTTGTGTTTTGGGGGTCCATTCTGTGTTTGTATTAAGCTGTTTGTCAGTTAATCATCACTTCAGTGTAAATATGAAAGTGTTATCCATCAAGTGGTTTTGTTAGGATGGCTGTCTGGGCATTTTGAACTTCATGGTTGGGTGTGTGTGGGTGGGTGTGTGGAACATAAAGAAACCTTGTTGGATATCATGCTTTCTTGTCTGCAATCACAGTTTTCTTATTAATTTAATTTTCTCAGCCTCTCCCACACTTTGTGATTGTTGTGGATTCCTGTCTCTTTCCATCTTTCCAACTCTGACTTGTTTTACTTTTTTCTTTTTTTAATTTCACCTTTTACCTCATGGACCAATCAAATCACCTGTTTTCTTATTTATTATC
>VUQS01016934.1:1953-14428 GCA_015108495.1 Heterochromis multidens | reverse complement strand
GATACTCCTTATTTTTTGGCACAAGATTGCGTAAAGCCACAGGGTGAAGGTCACCAAGCCGAAAAGGAAAAAAAAAAAAAAAAACAGCGCAGGAGACAAATAAACTGAAGCGTTTTTGGTGAGTGAACATTGGAAAAAATTTGAAACATGAAAATGTGAGAATTAATCCATGTTTCTGCACTTGTTGTTCAGCGGTGCAAGAGACTGACCAGATGCTGTTTTCTCAAACATACACACCGGTATGTGTATGCATGCAAACCAACAGATAGGAAAATGCATACATGTAAAGATACACAGCATTGTCACAGCAACATATCTCTGAGTCAGGAAATTACAACACAAAAAGGAATCTATTGCTTTTTTTGATTCAAGAAGTGTCAGAGATGCAAGAGTTAAAGCGCTGTAAGGGTTTTAGATGAATGTGAAAACAAGGCATCTCAAAGAGTTCAAGACAGTGTGTTCTGTGCCGCAGAGACCTGGCTTGGACTGACCAGCCTAAGCTTTACTTCCTGCCGTCACCATGGACACACTTCCTGGCCCCGGGTTTGGTGCAATGGAAAAAAACAAAACAAAAAAAACCAACTGCTGCCAAGGGAGAGAGACAGAGAAAAAAGAAGGAAAGAAGAATGAAGAGAGTGAGAATGGGAGAGAAGAAAAGACATAGGGAAGACAAAAAGAAGAAAAAGCAGCTGCTAGACTTGCCATCAGAATTAAAACTGGAGTTAATCCCATGTGTTTGTTCAGTGGTACCTTCTCCTATTTCTCACCAACTCGGTTGTTTATGAGGAAATATTGTGATGAAAGTGGATCTCGGACCACACTAGTCAGACTACGTTGATGAAGATGCTTCAAAAACATCCAAAGGAACAAATTTAGGCAGAGCATAAGACTTTGAGTGGTAGCAGATTATTTGCAGATAAAGGCTGCAAATAAACCTTTATCTGGCATTAGTTCTGTGTGGGGAAGCCATTTATTACATTACATGATATACAGAGCCTTTAAAGCCCCTTTTTTTTTTTTATTGCAGCCAATGCTGTACTTCAACAGCTTATATAAAGTGGTTTACACCGCTATAAATTAGTTGTATGAATATAAAAACCTGTGTTCAAAGCTTTGACAGGTCTTAACACAGGTTATAGACCAACTTCTACTGGATTTATCAGGCCAAAGCCAAGTGATTGTTTAAGAAGTGAATAATTTGATGCTACATGTGCTACAGACAGTGCTCAGATCATTGTGAACAATGGAGTTGCACACGGTCTGCTAGACATACAATGTGTTGTTTCTAAATTACTGCATGCATCTTTTTGTGCGTCTTGTTAAAGAAAAGTAGAAGAGAACATTTTTTTTGTGTGTATTGGACAACATCTAGGCTGACACCAATATATTTCTATGATAGGCCAATAATGAAGTTCAGGATCAAGTGTGAATGCTTCATCAATTAAATGCTAACCATCAACATAAATCCCAAACAGCCTATAAAGTAAGAAACAGTAGTCTATTCTTAGTCTCATTCATCTTACATTATTAGCTCTCACACTGAGGCAACAACATGTGACAGGCTTACAACTACACTAGCAAGATGGTAAAAATGTCAGGCTTCCAGATATTGTCTATGGTCATCCATCCATCCATTTTCTTTTGCTTCTCCAATTCAGGGTCATGGCAGAGCTGGAACCTATCCCTGGACAGGTCGCCAGTCTGTCACAGGGCAAACAGAGAGACAGACAACAATTCATGTTCACATTCACACCTACATCCAATTTAGAATCGCCATTGAATCTAACATGCACATATCTTTGGACTGTGGGAGCAAGCCAGATTACCCGGAGATAACTCAAGGGGGCAAAACATGCAAACTCCACACAGAAAGGGCCCAGACAGCCGGTGGATTCAAACCTATGACTTTCCAGCTGTGAGGCAACAGTTTTAACGACCGCACCGCTGTGGTAAAATTTGCAAAGATGACCACCAAAAAAGTACTAGATCTGCCAAAGAAAGTAAGATTATAAATCCACAATGAGTCTGACAAACTGTGAGTAAGAGCTTTTCCATCCATCAACTACAACCTGAATACTAACAAGTCTAACGTTTTATTGTAGGCTCACCCCCGTCCAACCCCTCCAGGGTGGTCAGGAGACAGAAAGAAAAAAGACAGGGAGAGAGAGAGAGAGAGAGCACTCCTTCCCGTCAAGGGAGCTGCCTTCCACTTAATCTAAATTCTAAATGGCAAACGTTTCATTTTGGCTGCAGGGAAAGACCAGATGGCCATGACTAAAACCAGAAAGAGAGAGAGAGACAGATATATATATATAGAGAGAGTGTCCAGATGTGGTGTGCAGACATGCAAAAAGAAATACTGCCTGCATGAATCAATGAGAAATGAAGACGGACGAGATGAGATGAAGGTAAATAATCAGAGCATTTGTAGAAACACCAGGAATGAATTACTGAGTCCTTGCAATCACACACTCACATGCACAAACACACAGTTCTGCTACTTTCTCTAAACAAAGCCAAGACCTGTGTGTTCAGTACATTCCTCATGACCCAGTGACCCGCCAGCAGGCAGCAGTCAGACAAACACGGCGACAAAAGCGTGATCTCACGCGACGCACCACCACAATGCTGAGCCGCTGTCAGCTCTAATTCTCTAATCCATTAAAACCCTGCTTCCATGTGGCTGAGCTACCTTAAGCAAGTCAGTTACCTTCAGCACCCCATAAGTCGGAACATTCAACAGTCATTACAAGCCGTTTATGCTTTAGTGTAGTTCTAAGCTGCCAGTAGAGCTGTTAGTAATGTCATTTTCTTTTGTTTGATGATGGGTGTGTTGTTGACTGGAGCTTTCAAAGACATTATTCTCAACGGGGCTCCTCTGCTTCTGAATTTAAATTCTTTTGGTTCTTGTGCTATAAAAAAAAAAAAGCCAAAAGAAATTCTCTCAAATAACACATTAAGAAAGCAAATATGCATGTTATTAATGAACTAAAGCCAGCTGCTGGTTAGTTTAGCTTGGTTTAGTTTAACATAAATAGAGGGGGAACTAGGCTCAAGCAAAAATTAATTAAACCTACTTCACATAACATTGTCTTTCTTTCTTATACATTTGTGTATGAATAACACAAACTACTGGTTTCACAATTAGCCATCTAGCAACTACCATAAGGGTATATCAGTGGTATCTGCCCTTCAAACTCAGTAAGAAAATAGGCATAATTGCCAAAATGACAAATTATTCAGTTTTTAGTGAAATATTGATTTTTAGGTTTGATAATAAAAAAAGTCAAAATAAAAAATATTGTGCATGGTTGACAACCAGCAAGCTCAACATCTCCTAAAAGAATCAAGAAGTCACCAAAAATTGGCAAAACAAACCACTGCAGATGTAATTTGGCTCTTCTGTTCCATGCGATCAGTGGACTTGACAGACATTATCATTTGAAAATTATTAACATAATTGCTCACATAATGACCTGCATAATGTAATTGGGCTGAGCCTCTGTTAGTTGCAGCCAAAATATGCTAATGGTTCATCATCATCATCTGTTCAGTGGAACTGGTTTCGAGATGAAGGGGCATTTTGTTTTGCTAATTTCCCGTTCTGCTGACAAAACCAGGCACATTCACACTAGTGGAGTGGAACCATTCAAATGGGACCATTAATGGAGCCATGCTCCATTTGCAAGATTCAATTTGTATTCACAGGCTTACTTACAACAAAATATTTAATCTATCATATTATTATTATTATTTTTAGAAAAGCAAAAGCAGTGGCAGGTCTATTCACAGTGTTAGAAACTTCCTGCATAGTTTGGTCCAGAATTATAGATTATTATTAATCTTGCCTAGTTTCTCTCTGTACTCTTAAAATGTATGTTAAAATATTTCCAATATATTGGTTAAAACGGTTTTTTTTGAAGTGCCATATTAAATCAGGTTTTTTCAGAAGTGTATAATCAACGCTGCACTATATGAACAAAAGTATTGGGCCACACCTCTTAATCTTTGAATTCAAGTGTTTTCAGTCCCATTGCCACAGGTGTATAAAATCAAGCATCTAGCCAAGCAGTCTGCCTTTATAAACATTTGTGAAAGAATGGGCTCCAAAACTCCTCTGGCACCAACATCGGCACAAAAACTATGCACCAGGAGCTTCATGACATGGGTTTCAATGGGCAAGCAGCTCCTGTAGGGGTAATATGTAGATGGCCCAGTATTTTTGTCCATATAGTGTAGTTAACAAGACTAAGAAATTGGTATATGTTCATTGCCGACTGATATTTGACAGTTTTTAGTATTTTGTGTCATTAAGACAGCCCTTTATAGGTTGTAAAGATTTCATGCATCCAACCATTCAAGTGCCAATAAATTACAAATCCAGTAACCTAAAAACAAATGAATATAAATTTGAATCATATAAGACAGAAAAGCAGCATATCTTCATATCTGAGAAGCTTGAAGCAATAAATCTTTGCTCAAATGACTAATAATTATTACTTTGATGTCAGTTTACTTACTTTACTGTTACCGACTGCATAACAATACAATCCTTTGTCTACGGCTGATGCTTTCCTGTCTGCCTGAATTAAGCTCTAACAGTCCATCATCTGCAGTTATGTCATCTTGTGTTTAGCTGAAATTGTCAGCTGTCAAACAAAATAAATATTCAAGAAAAGCAATCTAAGGAAAGTATTTTAAAAGACAGTAATTTAACACTCTTAGTGAGAATAACACTTGAGTTAATTACATTTTACCTTGAAAATTGTACAGCATTAGGATTAGAAACCTTCACACGGCTTATTAATTCTTCCTTTGTAGGAATTAACTGACTCACACAGCATGAGCAGAGTGAGTAGAAGACTCTATCTGGATCCACTGCTTTTATAGGTTATCCATAACCCACTGCACTATACATACTGTATGTTTGCAGGGGATTATGATGTTAGATAAACATGTATATCGTATCACTACATGCTGCATGTGCTGCCAGGATGCCCGTGGTAGATGAAACAGTGTGGTCCGGCCATGAGGCTGACGAGTTAAACTGCCTCCAAACGTCAGGCTTGATGACAGCCTCTTGCATCATGCAGACTGAAAGCACATCCCTCGATAGCAATAACATGATACAGCTCTGAGCTTGTGAGTCTGGGCTTGCGCGTCAGGTGACAGATTTAGGATTTGAGGGCATTTTCAATCTTATGACACAGCAATAAAGTAAATATTTCCAGATTGCATTGTATTTATATCTGTAGCTACATTTGTTTTCCCCTAACCTTTTAAAACATGACCAAATCCAGCACTTGTGGTGATTACATCCAAGAATCACATTGTGTTGGAAGAACTGTGGGTCTTATTTTCTGACACTGTGAAGTGTCTTATAAAAATGCTCCAAACGAGTAAATGGACTGGAAATAAGTAGAATAATCTCGCGTCGCTGCCTCTCTCACCTAATGAGGTTTTAGGACTGAATACATGATTAAATGGCAATTTTTAAATGTACAATTATCGTTGAAATGCAACAGAATAATCTGGTACGTCAGGCGCTGTGACAAGTTCACAGACAGAAATCCTGCGGTGTGTCATGACAGCGGTGGCAGAAGCCAGATATGAAAAATCATGGAAATGTATTTGTGTTGTCGATGCTTCATTAGCGTTTGGGCTTTATGGGAGATAAAAATATCTCTGTGCCTCTGGGAGGAGAGAGGATGAGGAGGGGAGGGGCAGAGCGTGTGCATGAGTGTGTGTGGACACAAAATCAGGATGCAAAGGGTTTTTTTTTTCCCTGCAAATGTCGGTCTGTGTGTTTATGCACGGCCGGGGTTGCAACAGCCACATCATTCTGAGCTAATCTTCCAAGCAAAAAAAAAAAAATGTGACAAAAGGTGCAAATCACAAGCTGACGTCAGCCTCTTCAGACACTCGACTGTGAATTCAAGTCAGAAATATCTCCTCACCTCATCTCTGCCACCTTCACACACAATCTCCTCCTCACTTCTTCCTCCTGCTCCTTCATCAAAACAACACTGCAGGCTTTTGTAAGAACGTATGCAGCAGTGCATGAAAACATGCTGAAGATCAGGATAAAACAGGGAAAAAAAAGTGACTTTATAGCTAATAGTTGAAGAGAAAAAGGTGATTCATTCTAAAAATATACATATACATCTCAATTATAATTAAACCATTTAAACCCAAATTTAAACATATTTATATATCTCTGCTTTTCAGGCCTGTCCAAAAAGCTCTTAACCACAAACAGCGATAAACTGTGTAACACACGTACCTTTCAGACCTGTTCCAACCTGACTAAATAAAAAGGACTAAACTGAGCATGATTATATCAAATTGAACCAATTTCAGATCCATTCATTTCACCGTGACCTGCAGGAAAATTATGGTGTAGGAACCATTTTTTTAACCACCAGCTTCAATGTCTAAAATGGTTGTCAAAATGCTGGACTATTTCAGCCCTGGGAACCCAAAGAAGAGCAAAATCCTGTTACAAAGCAAGTCATGGGCTGAACTCATGCACAGTCAAACCCTCAATCACATTAAAAGGTAAAAAATATGCAGGTGTGTCAACAGCAAAACGACTAAATTTTGTTTAAAAGCTTTAATCTTAATAATCATGTTAATTAATAATTATTTGGGCAGCACGGTGGCTTGGTGGTTCGACTCCACTATCTGGCCGGGGCCTTTCTGTGTGGAGTTTGCATGTTCTCTCCGGGTACTCCGGCTTCCTCCCACAGTCCAAAGACATGCAGTTAGATGGGTTAGGTTAATTGGTGAATCTAAATTGCCCATAGGTGTGAATGTGAGTGTGAATGGTTGTCTGTCTCTCTGTGTTAGCCCTGCGACAGACTGGCGACCTGCCCTGTAGCAGCTGGGATAGGCTCCAGCCCCCCCGCGACCCTGAATTGGATAAGCGGAAGAGAATGGATGGATCATGTTAATTGTTCTATTGCCTTAAACGTGTATGTGTGTTACTTCAATGTGAAAAATGTATGGGTTCAAAATAACTAAAAAAGGCAAGGCATTGCTGTTCATGTGAGGGATATTCCATCCCTTTTCTTAACCGGTTATCCAAATTAAGGTTAACAACTTACGGAAGAACATGCAAACTTGCATGCACAAAGGCATGCATAATTTAATACATGCTTATTCCGCTCTCTTTAAACGTCTTGGAGTGTGTTACCTCAAGCAAGCTCACAAACCTATGGTTCAAATAAATAAAAAGGCAGGAAGTCGTTGTTCTTCTGAGGATTGCAGTTACACAAAAAGGAACTTTAATTTCCACCTTGCAGTTGTACGCCTTTGACTTAATCTGTTCAGACTCCTCTAACATATGTAGTGAAAACTCTTAAGGCATGTATAAAAAAAAGTTTCTCTTTATATTTTGTTTCCAAGGAGGCAGACTTTTTAAAAACATTTTTAAAAAGGTCTTTCAGAGTTTTCCTTTGGACATTGGCTGCTTTTTCACTCATTTTCACTCCAGTCCTTGTACATGACAATTTTCCAAAGAATTATCTTGTTCGTTAAACCACTTAACACTGACCTATGAATTATTCAAGCATTAAAAAGGCATCTAATTCAAGGGATGAACCAGTGTTGTGTCTACACAAAACAGACAACTTAGCATAGAACCGATTTTAAACTTGTATCTTTAGACACTTTAGTTATTAGTAGCCTGTCACAAAAACACGTAATGTGTTTCCATTTCTTTCACTGAATCTACGAAAAATGCCAAAGATAACACAGTTTGACAACAAGGTGATTCCCAAAGAGCTATTAGCTGAAAACTTGGACAAGTCGAGGACTGGACTGAAAATCAATGTCAACAGGTCTTATGGAGTGATGAGTCCAAGTGTGAGGTTTTTGGTTCAAATCATTATCAGTATGTATGAAGGTGGTCAGGAGAAAGTTACAACAGTGAGTGTCTATAGCCATCTGCAAAACATGGTGGAGGCTCTGTCATGCATTTCAGCCATTTGTGTTTGGGATCTTATCAAAACTGATGGAATTATGAACACAGAAAAGTACCATCAGATTTTGATCCACCAGGAAATACCATGTGAAAAGGATCTGATTGGCAACAGCTTCAATTTTTCAGCATGACAACGATCCCAAACAATGCAGTAAAAGCATACCTGGATAGAACACGATCAATCCTGGATTGGCCTCCCCAGAGCTTGGACCTCAACATTATTGAAGCACTGTGGGATCATCTTGACAGAGAACAGAACAAAAAGCAGAAACATCCAAAGAAGCGCTTTGAATGTCCTTCATAAAGCCTGGAGAACTATTCCTGCCTCAGGCTGTGTGGAAGAATAAAGGTGGTCGTACCAAATATTGACCTTCAAGCTTGTTAGAATTGTTGTACAAACTCCATTTTCACCTTATATACTGTATTTCCATGTATGTTTGCACATATTTCAATACGTGACTGCACCTATTTCCCCAATTTCCTTGCAACATATAAAGAAATGAGGGGTGGCTCAAGACTTTGGCACAGTACTATATGCATGCATCTGCAAATATGGCTGTTGCTGCAAATATACTTCACATACATTTTCAAACCAGTACAACAGAAGATCGAAAACTAGTGTCACCAATTTGTTATCCAATCAAATGTGAAATATAGTTACAATCTCACCTACTATTCCTGAGCTATTGTGTTAAATAAAGGTCAGAAAAGAGTTCTTACAGAACAGTATGTCACAGTGAAATTGACCTTCTGGATATAAAATCTCATAACTCCATTTTTTACTCTAAGACATGACTAGCATATGAACTCTTGAATTACAGTCAAAAGTGTATTTTGCAAGGTGATGGCAAACTTTAACCACCAATCAGTTCATTCAAGTAAACATTTCTGCCAAATGTAAAGAAACTCCTTCAAGGCATTGAGCTATCACAGTTATGTAATGCACAGAGTCACAACGAGGAAAGGCACAATTAGTTGAACTGAATTTATAATCAGTCTTTCCTTAAACAACAACCAGTCACACTCTTTGAATGTGCAATGTTTATCATGTGACCAACTCAAGAGCTACATAGAAGCAATACAATCTATTCAAATAATAAAAACAGATTTTTAAAAGGATAATGTATTATGTTATTAGTAAGTATTGTGTTTTGTTATGTACGTTTTTGAACACGAAACAGCTGAGTAAATCAACAAATGCTTTACAAAGCTTTGGTTCATTTAGTTTAAGAATTACGGGAACTTTTGGATCCTGTGCTAGAGATAAGACATGCAAAAACCACCAGAGGGGTTGCATGAGGTCCACATCAAATCCATAAAAATCACGATTCTCATTACAATGAACAAGATTTTGAATTTTGCCCCAAAAGGTGCAGTTCTTCCTCTGAGAAAGCCAGAAAAACAGGTGGCTGGGTACTCAGGCAGGAAATTTAATTAAGAGCCAAAACCATTCAGACACAGTCAGCCTGCAGGGAAACACTGTCAGATGTTTTGATTGGTTGTCCAATAATGAAGAAAATCAGACACAAGTCTGGCTGGTTTCTTACATTTAGCTGCTGATGTGTCTGGCTGTGCATTTCTGTAAGTGTGTGTGTGTGTGTGTACCGAGTTGTGAGCACAGAATTAAAAAGACAAGCAGAGTAAGACCTGAGGGACAGGAGGAAGAGGAAGAGAGGAGGGGATAAAAGAGGGATCAGGCAGTGCTGAGATGCTAAACTTGTGCCGCGTGTTATGCTATGACTTATGTTTAAGACACCTTTATTGATCAAAGAAGAGAACAGAATAGTCACTTTAATGGTGCCTCATTTCCTCAAGAGGTTAAAGGTCACACAGCATGGACTCATCATTGGATGAGGTAAGAGCTGAAGAAGAACTTAAGCTCCATGAACAGGAAGGGGACCCCAAATTTCTCAGTAAGTTCAGTTTTAAAATTCACGTTGCTGAGTTAGAAACACATTATGAACCATTTTGATGTAACATTTCCAATAGTAGTTAAACAGCGGTGCTTCTGAACCTCTTTCTTTCTTCTCAGTTATTCAGAAAAGCAGTTGGTGATAATCTCATCACACCATCCCTCATCTCCAAAGTGCTGCTCAAGCGCAACAGCAAACAAACACCTCATCATCTTTACTTTGGATTGAAATAAGTCAATTCATGCCAAGTCCTAATAACACCTTTTGGAGGTGTAAATTGAGTTTAGCAGAAGCCCATGAAGGTAGCACGACAGCTGCTCATACAGGAGTTGGATGAAGAATATGGAAACTAACACAGCTTGGTTTAAAAACTAAAAAGTCTTCATTGTCCTAATAACTTTTTTGCTTTTTATCAGATTGATATGCAAATGAATAGCCTAGTCTCACTTGCTTTACAAGCCAGTTTGTGGCAAACACTTTAAACGCAGATGCTGTATGAGGTTAAATATGTGTAATTCAGTCATCTAAATTATTATTAGAAATCCAGGTTTCCCATAGGAAACTGCTGGTAACTGCTGCCAGTCCAACTTTAGCTCAGTGACATGTCTGTCTTGTAATATATTACTGTTCTGTCGTTGTCAAACTCTGTTTCCCCTAACCTTAAGTTCAGCCTAATCCATGACACTAACCATTTGTTGATCTTACCTAACCCCAACCAAGCAATAAGCTTCAACCCCAAATCATCTCCAACAGTATGCTAAAACATCAATGAACTCCAAGGCAAACTTTTCAAATAAAATTTAAAATGCCTTTATGACATGGTCATGTTTCACCTAAAAAACCTCCTAAAAAACACATTTCGGCACACAAGGCTTCATCAGGGAGTTAAACAGAGTTCATAAAAACACTGGCTCTTTTCTAGTGGTGTGCCATCAACACTAACTTTCCACTTGTGGTGTTCTACCAATGGTAGGCTTTCACCTGGGGTGATAGTGGAATATTCTGGCAGTGAAGCTCCATCAATAGCAGAGATCTAGAAAACCTGGACAAATAACCAAAAGGATATCAGCACAAACAACAGCATCAACCACAGATAGCATGAATGCATCTCCAAAGTCAAATGAGGTTTATTAAAAAAAAAAATGGAGTAATATCCAAGTCCTCATTTAAGCCTGGGTATTTGGTGGCCTGTAATTTATAAATCCAAAAAGCCTCCCTTTAGTTAAGGCACCTCTTTCCTGTATGGAAAGAGAAATTTGGTCAATTCCAAAGGCTCGTAATGTTAACGCTGTTACTATCATGGAAGTCTAGTGTCTAGCCATGGGGTAGTTAATGTTAACTCTGCGTATGACATATTTGTGTTCTACTAACCTATCCTGTTAATGTCTTTTGTTCTACCAATGTAAAAAAAATTACTCAAAATCCAGGAACTGCTCCTTTTCAAAACCTCGCCAACAGTACTGAAAAAGTCTTCACAGGTGAAACAGACTTTGACACCAGACTGGAGTTGTGTGATACGTTAAAGTTTTCCAGTTTGAGACCACCAACCTGCTATTGAAGAAAAGGAAATCGCCTATTTGGAATTATTTTAGTTTTAAACTGGGCCTAATGGGCAAGCTGAGAGACCTAAATGAACCAATCAGATGAAAGAGGCCTTGCACCCTCTAAGTGAGCAAACACAGGGGGTAGCATACGCTGAAAGATAAATGACTTGTAATCTGCAGAGGTGCTGGCGAAAAGTTAACAACAGAAGGCTTGTTAGCTTGTTCGCTCCGAAAACTATGGACCAAACAACGCCAAGTCTTCACTGGACTATAACTGATAGTGATATGAAAAGAGAATCTTTCATTATGTGAAATTTAACCACTAGATTACACGAATATGAAAAAACAATTTATTATAAAATACAGTAAAACAGAGTCCATGTAGAGATCAGACCTTAAAATACATTCTAGATTTTTTTTTTTTTTTTTTTTTTATACGAGTGATTTTTTTCCCACTTTTTACACAATCGGGTTGTAATATTTACTTGTATTCTCCTGATTTTTTTTATGAAAACATCCCTAGCCACATCATGAACGCTGCATAACGGCTGAAAAGAGGGGAACAAATACACAGCCTAGCCCAGAACTGATAATGGACTCCTTTTCTGTTCTCACATCTTTACAGAAACACACTTCTGTTGCCATCTCTTCTTGTTTCTTTACTTTATCCATTTACACCCTCTCGTTCACTCCACCATCACTTTTCCTTTGTTAATGTTGTGTTGCTCACATATTGTGGCACTGTGGCTCCACCAGATCACTGGTTTGATCCCGGGAGGAGATATAAACTTGATTGGCAGTTTTTTCAAAAACTTTCACTAATCTTGACTCTGAAGGTAAATTTCCTTTCTTGCTGACAGTTGAGATCCCAGAAATACATAATGTGTGAAATCAACTTTTGTCTCATGCACAGATTACACTACACGATGTGCTAATGAATGAGATTAAAGTTTCTGATAGATTTTCATCCAAACTTAAGTTAGCCACTTTAGTCATTGGTCTAAACAAAACAGTTGCCGTCAGTAGCTAAATAC
>VUQS01016933.1:14593-33159 GCA_015108495.1 Heterochromis multidens | reverse complement strand
AGGCAGGGGTGGGCAAACTACAGCCCGTTGGTCTTTTTAATCCGGCCCGCCGAAGAGTGGTGTCTCGTCCGCGTCTCGGGCCGTCAAGTCGCGGGGCGGGGTACGCAGTGTGAAGTTACTCAAATTAGGTACGCATTTGCGCTGTGAATACTGAAAACTGTACCACATACGCCAGTGCGTACTGGCGTACCACTTACAACGACAGGTGATGCTAGCCAGCTACCCCTGGCCCCCTAAAAATGTTGGCTCACGGTAAAAAAAGAAGTTGATTCAGAATGCCGTGTTTTTAACAAGACATGGACTGCTAAATATTTCTTTACAGAAGTCAGAGGTAAAGCCGTGTGCTTAGTTTGTGGTACACAAGTCGCTGTGTTCAAGGATTACAATCTGAATCGCCACTACGTGACCAAACACGAGGAGAAATACAAGAACTTATCTGATGAAGAGCGCAAAGGTCAACTGAACTGAAAACATCAAAAGCATGTATTGCTTTTTGTATAAAGTTGATCAGTTGCTTTTCTTTAACATACTGCAAAACACCTTTTCTGTTTTTTTGAAGATTAACAAGTTAAAAATAAAATTACACACTGTTGTAATGATTGTTTTTGTTTCAAACTGTTTACTAGTTTTATAGGATTATTTTCCTCTTCGACCTACACCACAGTTCATATATTTACTGAATATTCTTATACTTCTGATTATCAGTAGCAGCTTATCAAAATATATAATTTACTGCTTTTTACAATGGGAGAAAATTAATATTGAGCAGAATTAAGTTCAAGTTATCGTTGGTTCGGCCCTCCAACACAGGGAGGACCGACACAGATTTTTCATGTGGCCCCCTGTAGAAATTAATTGCCCAGCCCTGGTCTTAACTGTAGGCTAAATGTGAAGCCACTCAGAGCAGTCAGTTAGCTTATCTTAGCAATGTTAACTAGAAACAGGGAACAGCTGCCTCGGCTCTGCCCAGAGGATTTTGTTTTTGTATTTTTTGAAGCTCCTCTAAAGCTCAGAATCTCATTTATCTAATCTGTAAAAATTGGAGGTGAAATAACACACTGTGGTTGTACAGGGTCACTTCCTGTGTTAATCTGTACGCTTTAGGAGCGCTAGTGGGCGGATTATATTGAGTTTATGAGGTCTTTAAGCTAAGCTAACTGGCTAAGTGATGAATGTAGAGACAGAGAACAATTAACAATTCATGACCCTCCATTGATTTCGTTCTTTTCAGTTACATCTGTTAGCAAAAAAACTGATAAACTGTGGTAGGATACCAACAGACTAAAGAATCGAGAACTGTGTTACAGGCAATGAGACATGAGTGGGAAAGAATGGGACAAGTGCAATTCTGACTGTATTTTTGTAAGTTTAGCTGTGCCACTTGTGTTAAAACGGGATGTGGGTAATTCAGAAAGCTGAGTAACATTATTATATCTGCAAGTGGCTTTGCCAGCTTTCTAATAGCTAAATAAACAAAAGATGTTAAAAATAATCCTCTGTTTTTATAAAATCTGGAGTTTTAAGATAGCATAGCATTTCAACTGCAAATTTTAGTGGTTAGTGGTTTAGTTGTTTTGCCATGCTGAGAGAGTCGTTTTCAGAAGAGCTCTTCAATTTTAGAGACATAAAATAAAATAATGAACTTTGTGCCATTTTTTTCCATTTTGACAGGCACAGAAGGCTTCACTATGCAAAAGGATTAGGGCCACTAAAGAAATAAGTTTGAGTCATGACTTTTTTCTCAGAATTCTGACTTTTTTTCTCAGAACTATGAAAAGTCAGAATACTAAAATTAAAGTCAGACTTCTGAGAAAAAGTCAGGATTCTTAGTGTAAAGTCAGAATCCTGAGAATAAGTCAGAATTCTGAGAAAAAGTCAGAATTTTAAAATTAAAGTCAAACTCCTGAGAAAAAGTCAGGATTCTTAATGTAAAGTCAGAATCCTGAGAATATGTTAGAATTTTGAGATTTAAGTCAAAATTCTAACTTTTTTTTTCAGAACTATGAAAATGTTGGTAGTTGAACTGTGATATGCATAGTGCTGCAAAGTTGAAATGGTGTCAGTTATTTTGGAGCCGACTGTGAGTAATAGTTAAGTAAATGTATATATAATAATTAAGCTAGCTAGTCGTCACTCACAGGCATAGGCAGAATTAAAGAGGGATGCAGCTTCTGGGTCTGAAAAGTGAAACCAACGCAGAAGAGATTTAAACCTGCATTGGGTCCTATATAAATTTGTGTGGTTTCACAGTCCATCTTCTCTGGCTTCAAAGCACCAAGGAAGGTAAAGACAATAAGCTCGGGACTTCAAAACAGGATTTCACAAACCAGTGGGTGACATCACGATGTCTATGTCCATCTTTTATACTGTCTATGTGTTCGGGTCTGGGTGAGTCCTCAGTTGTGAGGCCAATGAGAATGAGGACTGTACAATCAATAAGGATTTGATCAGGTGAGAGCATATCAACCAAACAGTCAACCAGTCTACAGCCCTACTTTTCAGAGTGTGACGTGTTGTTCTCTGTCTCTACGAGAGTGGAAATGATCTTCTCATTTTACTCTTGTCATAAAACTAAAGAGGCAGATTCTAGATATGTAACTTAAACAGGTAAATTTGGGATTTGTTGCATAGTCTCGTTTTAAGTAACTTCAATAGCCGGTACCTTGACTTCCAGTAAGTCGTATGTTCACCAACACACACCTCTGGACAGACAAAAGTACACCATGACTTTTGACAATCTCGATACAATTGAAAGAATCATAGTTCACAGTACTTTTGTCAAGTTATTTGGCATAAGGGATCTATATTGAGAAAATAATTTAAAAACAGTAGAAAAAATAGCATTTTGCCTTCTTGGGACCACAACATGGTATATTCATTTCCTTTTTTTTTTTTTTTAAATTCTCCATGCATTCACAGATTTCACACAGATACATTTACTCGCTTACACTACTACCTTATTGAAACAGCTTACAAATAAAAACACTATTAAAATGGTGGCCACAAGGCTGTGCAAAAGGGAAGACCTCCAATGTAAGCCCTGCCATCAGTCTGTCTTAGCCATCTCTTGCAAGTAACAAACTACAAAATAGCACCATTATACAGTGGATAGGATTCTTAATACAGTTTTGTTATATGAAACCATCATGTACAATGAATGATAGTAATGCATAGGTTAACATAATGGGAATACTGTTTGATTATACACAGGCAGAGGAGGCAGAGCCAGAGATGAGTTGTCTTGGGCAATTATTATTTTTTTCTTTTTATCTTTTTTTTTAATCTTTTTTTTTTTTTTTGGAGGCTCAAACAAACAGCCATTTCCATTAGTCCTCATGCAAGGACTTCTCAGAACTGGCTTTTTATGAAACTTGGTGTATGTGTGCATGACCTTTGCTTGTAGTTGCACAACTCTAATTTACCTTGTGGGTGCTTTGCATGTGTATTTGTGTTCTGATATGCGTGTATCACAGCTCCAGTAGACTTGTCCTTGTGGTTTTGCCAATGTTCACCAAATCATTTATTTTGCGTGTTTCTTCGGTGCACTCTGCAACGGATGCAGTGGAGTTTTGTTCTACTCTTGCCGTCAGATAAAGTTGCAAAGTTCTCAGCCTCCCTAAGCTAATAAAATATCCAGGCCGAGTTCAGTCAATCATTAAACTTCCCCATATATGTGACTGTTCTTACAGCCTCTCTGTTTCTGTCTTTAAACTTTGGTATCAACAGATTTAGGATAATTTTCTATTTCTTTTTAGAGGACTGGCTTTGACTAAACTTTCATGACTTGTGTTTAACCTTGAACACAGGTTTCCACTCAAACTGAAATGTTGACTGGACTGTTGACAAAAATCAAATTTGGCTGGGGTGTTGACATGTCAAAAGGATGCAGACGACAAACATTTTGCCTGATTGTCATTATTTGACTTGTTCCGCTTGCATTTGCCAAATGCACTTTGACTCCACCGAATGACACATTTCTGTGGATCAAACGAGCACCGTGCACTGAAAAATCTTTAACTCACTTTAGCTTCTGGTTTTGTTTTTCTGTTTTGGAAAACATGGAAAATCCCAATCTTGTTTTTGTAGTACCTTCTGTACTACCCACTTTCTTTAAAATCCCTTCTAATAGTGCTTGATCTCTTGTTATAATGTTTGGATTGTAGACTCAGGCCTCAGGTTTTGAACACTTCCTGGGGCTTAGTAGATTTGGACTGATCTCAAACCTTCCAGCAACTCCACTTAGTAAGGTTTAGACTTGGGCTCAAGGTAAAATACCTTCAACTTTAAACTCTGATAATGAACCACCTGGTCTTTTTACATATTAAAAATATCCACAGTAATGCATGGTGCATAAAAACAAACTGAAGGTAAAATATCAGCTTTGAACTGGGGTACTAACTGTTAAATGTGACCGGTGACAAAGTATCCTGTCTTACCGAAGGAGTGAATAAATCCACTCTCAGAGTAAACGCATTTACCTCTGCAAAGTTCAGGGGACAGGACGGACCATTTATACTCAGCCACAGCCATGCTGCTCTCTGAAGCCCAGATACGTTCCCACCTTTCCTGGAGCCAGGGGATGCTGCAGCTCACACATGGAGGTATAATAAGCTCTTGTTCGTGTCTCAGCAGCTAAACTAGTCTGTTACATTGCATTAACAAAGAATTCCTCCCGATATGGAATGGTGCAGTGTATAAAATAATCACAACTTCTCTCATCAAACCCTTACACACCACCTAGCTCTCTGGTTTCAATCATTTTGAAGAGCTTTTCAGGTGATTATTAGCATCCTCTTTCTTTTGTTTTACAGTGAACCATTCCACAGGGGTACCAGGTAAGGCCACTCCCTTCTCTCCTCCCAAGTTGCTGGGCATTTGTCCATTCGCTCCTTCCCTACATTCTGTAATTCCTGCCCCCCGAACTTCCTCGACTTGAGTTTTTCTGGTGCACTTCCTGCAACAAAAGAGAAACACATTTTTAGATGTACAGCAGAGATACAGAATATACTGGATTGCCTGGTCTTCTGTATTTATTTGGTCAAAATCTATCTGTCTGTTTTCTTACTGCCTTATCCAACTTAGGCGTCAAAAGGGGGCTGGAGCACAACTGATGTCAGGCAAAAAGTGGGGTACACTCTGGATGGTTACCCATCCATCTCAGGGCTAATTTAGAGAAACACTTAACAACCGCGTCTTTGGTCAGTAGAAGGAAACCAGAAATGTAAACTGGCCAACCAGGATGTTCAAACCTAGAACCTAGAAAAGCTGCTTACCACAGCACCATGATGCTGACAAAAACTATGTTTTATTTCTATTTCAGCAGTGACAACATAAATGAAAAGTAACCTCAAATAGGAATCAATTCTAGCACTAGAAAACTAACTTCTAAATGTTGACAGTACAGTTGTGAAAAAGAAAATTTTTCACAGGACAGACCATTTTGACGACCGTTAGAATAGTTTCCAGGTTTTTTCAAGGGTAGTTGCATAGGCAGAGACCAGCCTCACTACTTTCTGATGCAAACCAAGTCATTTTGCTCTATAAGCAGGCCTGAAATACAACAATGATGAGCAAAATGACAGAAACTGCTCAGTTCAGAAAAGAGCTTCAAGGGTTACTCCTAGTATGTTTTCAAGGGATAAAGAGTTAAGGTTCCGCCACAGCATTTCAATCAGGTTGAGGTCTGGACTTTACCTGGGCCATGGTAACACTTTGACTCTTTTCTGTCGTAGATTAGCTGGCATTTTTTTATTTGTGATATTGGACTATATAAAAAATGTACTTGACTAGGGAAAGTAAGTTTTATGAACGTGAGCTACAAGGCTCTCACAGGCTGAACTACTTACTGCTTATTTCCTTGAAATGCAGGCTTTCAAATGGTGTGATTTGAAAACTGATGTCAGATTGGCAGGTAGGTCTCCATATTTGAAACCAAGAAAAACTGTTCTTATTTGATGTACTGATTCTTGGACTTAATGTAGTCAAACAAATGCAACTCAGTGAATTTGTCTTCAACCTCCTTCCCTCGACAATGCTTGCCTTTACGCTCTGCCTTTGAGTGTGGCCGTTCTGATCAGTTGTAGGCACTCTGCTTCAAATGCATGTAGTCAAAAAGCATACTGTATAACCTCGTTCTGACTGAATATGATCTGAAACTTCAAACAGGTCTAAAATTGTTCACCACCAGTAAACGTCACCAACAACTAGTGGCGTATGAATGGCTGCAGACATAAAATCACTAAACATGATATGTGTGCTTTGTCTCCTTCCTTTGCATGTGTCAGCCGGTTATTGTAAGCTATCTGAATTTTAGGACATAATGTACAGTAGCAGAGTGGAGATTGTGTCTGGGGAGTGCCACTGCAGGTTTACCACAAAAACCACTTAGTTCCTTCTTCTGCTAATGGTGTTCTTTTTTTGAGAAAAGGGTAAAAACCACATGGTTGAATTTTAAAAGGCTCACACTATGAGACTGAATCCACATTTATAAACTTCCTTTATTTGCCCCAGAGGTTTCAGAACTAGGATTTATATAAATCTCTCATTTCTTCTATAAAGATTGCTCTGCTTTTGAAACTCTTATGTCATTGGAGAAACTGTGTGTTAGGTAAAGCTTTAAATGACAAAAGGATAATAAAATAAGACCCATTTGCATGCATACCTTGAAGGACGAATGACTATGTCCAGGTGAAGGTCTCTGTGGAAGAAAAGTGAACCCACTTAAGTTGGATGAATGAGTTTCTTATGTTATACAGCACTGCTAATAAACCTATGATACCTTAATTAACATTCTCAGGATATTATGCATGCATGCTCTGATATAATGTACCAAAATGTCAATTCTATCCCATCCTTTCCTGATGAGTAAACCATTTTTAGAGTGTATCTGTTTCATGCTTTGCTCACCTTCTTGTTTTTTGTCTTGTCTGGCTGATGTGCTGTCCTACGCTCTGTGCCCTTGTCCGCTCTACTACTAACCTTGGGTGCTCTCGGCATGTCTGTGTGCCGCTGTGAACGCACAGAACGAGAAATCTTGGGAGTCTTGACAGGTGCACAGTACATCTCAAGGCGCTGCAGCTCACAGCTTTGGAAGCAGCACTCGTCCACGATGCCACGTGACCGCCTTGCACTGGGGCCATAGCCTGTTGGTTTATCTGTTTGAGAAGAACAGCAGGAGGATTTAGACAACTGAAGAGACAGAACAAGTTAACTAGTCATTTTATATGGAGATTTCTAATCAGAAGAACTAAGAATGGAAGGCCTCGCAAATTTTGGCTTTTTCTACATTGTGGAGTGTGCATGTCGACTGTAATAAAAGTGATAATCTACAGGGTTTATAAGAACTAAATGCAGCATATAAGCTGAATGAATGGAAAAAATATTCTTGGAGATCTCTGCTGTTAGTTGGTAGTCTCTATTGGTATTTGGTAGTCTGCTGTTTTCAGTCCATTTATAGCAAGTTTTTTAGAGTCAGTCAATCCTCAAAGCTTTTTATTAACCTGCAGGAGTTTCTGAAACCCCATTTCACGAGTTTTTCTGCCAAGCAGGAAATGAAGTCCCTCCTGAAATCTCTATATACAGAGGATTTTTGGTGTTGGTTGTGTTTTCTTCCAAATGTACTTATCTTCTCTAACATAAGGTGGGAATTTTATGTCTAGCCAGCCAGTTTGTTTTCTACAGTAGTAACCCAGCATTACCAGAAACATTATGAAGAGAGTTTCCTTCTGGGGTTCCAAAATGTAACAAGTACATTCACTGTGTTTGCAACTCTGTTAGAGAGTATGCTAATGCTATTGTGGGATTAGTAATTTTTTTACTTAATAACTTAATTGTTATGTTGTTCACTTTATTAACTGTTGGCAGCTTTCTTAATATGGTTTTGGGGCCTTGTCAGAACCCATTTGTTTTTGTGACCTTCTTTTTTGCTCAGTGGCACTTAGTCTTAGTCAGTCAGTAAATAAACAGTCAGGTGAATGATTGGCCTCGTTTTGAGCAATTCCAACATGTTGCTCCTATACCAGTTAATCAGTGAAACCTTGCTAATACCTAGCAGCATAAGTTCATGCACCTTAGAAATATCCATGTCAAGAATATATTAATTAAAGATGACTAATACATATATATATATATATTTATGGGGTTGAGGTTAGCTCAGATAGGTATGTGAAACAAACAAGAAACAGACGAAGAGTTTATACATTTTAAAATGAAGGTGAAAAGTAAAGCAGTGGATTTTGAATCCTTCTAAATAGAGGTTTAATTTTAAGAATGCAAAGGTTTCAATTTGTTAAACAACCTAGTCACATGGACTGTTGAAGACTGTAGAAAGAAATGATAAATCAGAGATCGGACTGGGTTTCATCAACTAGTGGAAAAAGGGCAAAACAAACAGCAACCCCTGCCAGTCAACAGTGTTAACATCAGCTTTTATAAAAAGGCTAGAGATTATGTTATTTTGGTTCTTAATTGGACTTGAAGAAAAACCCAATTTTGCTTAATGATTTCCACGCTTTGTACATATAATTCCATTTATTCTAAAAGTATATTTATATAAAACATCAGCCAGAAACAACATTTTTAATCGGTTAACAAAACTACTGCTAGCTTAATTCGCTACCTTCTTACAGCTGAAGAGAAAATATGTTAATGGTCCTTTTAGCCAACAAAATCAATGTTGGATGCTTTTGTCTACCTGTTTCTAAAATAAAGGGAACATTGATTTGAAATTTACTACATAATTTAAGTGGCAAATTTGCCCTCATGCTTATGACCTCTACAGACTTAGCAAAATCAGCCAAACTCATTATCAAAAATATTGATGTTAGCTGGGAAGCAAAACAGGTACAATGTTGTTTCATGATTTCCATGCTTTCTATATTTATATATATATAAATGTGTGTGTGTGTGTATATGAACAGCCTTAATGACACTGATTTCTTCCATGTAAAATTTACAACATATCACATTGCACACTATGGACCCATTTTGGCAGCTGCATCAATGTAAAAACAATAATATTTGGGGGGGTGGACACAGTCACCCAAATGGTGAGAATATCCTGCTCAGCCATTTTGGCCCAGGTATCTTTTACACAGTCCAGCGAGGCCAAGCCACAAGTCCCCTGGGCCCGATCCACCTGCAGAAACATCCAGGCAAGCTTTTAGGACCACACCATCATTGGCTGTGTCCCACTGTTCATTCACATTTTCATTTGGCAGAAGCACCCTGGAGGCTCGTTCAAATAACACAGATTTTGAGGATGGAGACATGATGCATGCTCACTGCATGAAGTAAAGAAGCAAAGTCACGACTAGCAAAGGTGTTTTGAATATTTCGTTTTTTGGGGGAAGTTTTTGAGTCCAAATAAATACATCTCAAGGTGTGACAGATTTTTGACTCAATGACCACATTTAGCTTCAGTGACGCCAGTACTCACTTCCTCTTTTAACTCCCTTACCCCCCAGAACCCACCCTCTTTGGTGGCTTTTAGAAAAACCCAGACTCCCCATTTACAATTCCCTGCTCACCTTGAACAATATAGCCCTGATGGGCTTTTCCCTGTTACCAAATGAAATAATAATAATTTAATATGGCATTTACAAGGAGGAAATGCCTTTCCCTCTCAGAGTTAATAGCTCTTGGCTCAGAAGCCTGCCAGTGCTGACAAAGTGCATTAACTTCTGCTCTCTGTCTGCCTTGTCCTGACAACATTATTTTGAACAGAGAGCAGCTTTCATTCAGAAACAGAAGCATCTTTCTCCTCAGACCCCCAGACACAAAGCAGAGTGGAGGCTAATGGAGGTGTGAATGAAGGGGAGGAGATGGGAGGCGATAGGGAGGCTTTCATGTTGCTCATCAGGTAGCGTGATGCTAAATATACCTTGTGCACCTGCATTATTTAGGAAACAGAGAAACTGGATTTACCCAGATCTCAGACTTCTAAAATAGATGTGTGGAATCTAAGCAACTAAAATACTTAAATAGCTAAAAAAAATTAAACAAAAATCTTAATTTGAATATTCAAATCTGTATTTTTATACAGTTCAAATGCCTATATCCAATGTGTTTTTCTAGGAAATTCTTTCAGTGCTTGTCCCACAGAGTAGCAGTGGGACAAGCCTTGGCTGTTATATTAACACCTGATGTGAAGACATTTAAAAAGAGAAAAATACGACACTGAGCCCTGGCTGGCGATTATATAATGGGTTCTGAAAGCCAAAAGAGGGGCTGTGCTTCGATGCCTGGCCTGTTTTCCAATCCTCCCCCCACCCACCCAATAAAGCCTTACAAATTAACATCCGCTATTATTCTGAAAATAGTTTGCCACCCTGCTGCACAAACAGCTGGAAGGGACAGGGTAATCAGCTGGTGCCGGTTGTAACATGTAGGATAATCAGCTCAGGCAGGTTGGGGGAAAACACGCATATAATAATCAGGCCTAAAAGCTCTGGATAACTGCTATAATCCCCCATAAACAAAGAGTTGTTTTCTGTGACTATTAAATAAGGGTAAACAAACAAGGGTAAACCGCTTTTTTTCCCCAGTGTTTCCTGCCTCGTGGCTTTATGGTACTCTAAATGAAGAGGATGCAAAAATGGCGCATTATTTCAAGGGTTTTATCAATTTAGCAAAAGTCAGTCTAAAGGAAACTTAACCAAAAATGTTTCTTTTGAGTATTAAATACTCAAAAGAAACTTTGCAGAAGATGCCAACCTCTCTAACCAAAGCAGTATATTCTAGTTCCTAATTGTAAAGGGGTGGATTATTGAAAAGATACTGAACAGAGAGATTATTGGTTAGTAAGTATCCTACTCAGTGGTGAAACCAAGAAAATGAAGGGGAAAAAGGCAAGAGGTTTAACTGGGAGGGCCCTGATACATTGGATAGCCATATATATCATACAACTGGTGAGTCGGGGAGCCAAGACCACTGCGCATATCTCTGAGACACCAGAGTGTCTCAGAGATTAACTGGTTTTTTTTTTTAGAAGTTTTGATGTATTCTAAGGTATTTTCTTTTCTCCATAACTTGGTTAACTTCGGAATAAGTTTTACCAGTTGTTGATTGAAAACAACTACAGCCTTTGTCGTCTACGAATTAGCAGCTTACAAATTTTCAGAACCTTCTTTCAAGTGTTTTATAAAGGCCAAATCATTGCTTTTGTGTGCTTACACACATAAATTGTATCACTGGCCAAGTGCTTGAGAACCCCTATATGTACATCAGCACACAACCCAAAATCTGAGATCATGTGGACTAGCTGCACTGCAGTCACACCAATTAAAAGTGAACTGAAAGCTTGTTTCGTACACCATATGTACTTTAATGGTGTCTTGCACAACCTTGATCTTGTTCTTATTTTGCATTTGCACACATCACTTTCTCTTTTTGACTTTTTCCTGTTGTCCAGCCAAACACAGCAAACTAAGCAGCTCTTCTTCCGCTGTCAGGAGATCCACATGATGGTTTCTAGTGAGCATGTGTGGAACATGTCCGCGTAAACTTGACCCTGGTTAAATATGTATAGAAGCGCTGTTTTAAGTTTAAGTCTACAGCTGGCCGCAGAAACACCACAAATTGGACTTTGGGGTGGAGTCCTTCCCCACCTTGGATGTCACTCTGTCAGCATCCTTCTTAACAGAAGCTACAACATAGTTTTGACTATCCAATCTATGACTTGTTCGTTTTTCACTAAGTCTTTCATCTGATGTCACTGCATGGCTCCGTGAAACATCTTTGGTCTGGTATTTGACAGGCTCAGCACGCATAGCATTCATTCCTCTAAGGAGCAGCACTGGAGAGAGATGGCTCGATTCCTCCATTCCAGAGTGGCACAGAAAGCATCTGAGTTTTACAGCTTGGTCATGGTCAATAAAAACCAGTGGATTCTTGGAGCCAGTGCACTGCTCCTCCTGCAAAGTGTCAGGGAGTTTACAGCTGGGCAGGGACTATAAGAGTTGCTTTAAGTACTAGAAACTATCTCTTTATCATTGATACCACAAGAAGTTTATGGCTTGTGAGAATTTGAACCCAATCGAAATACATTATGAATATTAAACAATAAAGCAGGGTTTATTCAGGATATATTTTCTTGGCAAAGTTATACAGCAACTTTTGGAAATCACAGATATATAGTAATTAAGTATATTATAGTGTCTGATTAAATTTAAGTAATGTTTAGAGTTATTTGTCTTTGGTTCCATGTTTTCTGCACGTTGTATGATGCAGTAGGGCATCAAGTCTTATGGAAAGTAATTTCTAGGATCTGTATGGGAATATGAAGATAAAATATGAAGTTCTATTAAATGATCATGTTTGAGCAGGTTTTGGTTTAACTCTGTGAGTTCTTAAGGTGTTTTCACACCTGTTCTGTTTAGTCCATTTAATTCGAACTTTGGTTCATTCACTGACCCCTTGGTGCAGTTTGTTTGGTGCAAAACACGGTGATTGCACTCAGGTGTGGATCAAAACAACCGCATTGAGACACTTTAGAGGAGTAGATCTCTGTCCGGTTCCAAACAAACTCCAGAGCAGTTCATTTATGGTGAGAACGCTATGCAAATTTGAGCTAAATGCCTTCCCGTAGCCAGGTAGCGAGGCAGTGCTTCCTGGAAGTTTCTGGTTGTTGCTGGCTAAAATCAGTTGCAAAGAATGTACTGCACCAAAAACCTCCTAGCAGATTGCCAGAGTTGCCTGTTGTTTTTCATGTTTGTCTGCAAATACTTGCTAACTACTAGCTTAGGGGTAGTACGACTTGATCAAGTGCGACCCAAACCAGAAATGGACAAGGTTCGTCTTCAAAGTAAAAGTTGCACCTTTAGAAACATGTTGGCTGTAGCGCTGAGGTACAACTTTTTACTTAAAGGCGAACCTTCTCCATTTCCAATTTGCGTAGTGGTTTGTAGGCCTGTGTGACTGGGACCTTATTCATTTAATCCTACATTGTCACCGTGATTGTCACAGATCCAAAATGGTCGACAAGTTAACATCACGTGGTTACTGGTCATGTGCCTGCAAAAACCTCAATAGGACTGTAAGTCTTTTTGCATCCACAGCTATCACCTCCTGGTGGCCATTAAAAAAAATGCAGGCGAAGGAACTTTTCCTGGAAGCTGCATCCATCTTTTATACTGTCTGTGATTAAAACCTGTGTTTGATCATTTATTTCCATCTGCTTATTATGGAGATAAATTTCATTATTGATTATAGTCTTGAATATTTGATTAGTTACCGAATTTAGGAATGTTACATTACTGCATTGCGGACAAATGTAATGTGATCACGACTGTTTGGTTACAATTGGAATGCGAAACCAAAGCATTTTATGGGACCACTAAAGACAAAAAAGAAAGAATACCATAAAGAAGATAATCTATAAATCTTACTGATGTTCCCTTGTTTTTCTTTGTAGAGGGCCTACATTATGCGAATAGATGAAAAGGTAAAGTACTGTTTAGTCCCCGAGTGTCCTCAAATCCCTCGAGTCTCAACTTCACCTAATGTAGAGATCTAAATCTGGAGGACGCCTACCTGTCCTTTTCATGAGATGCCTCTTTGTTCCACCAAGCAGTGTTTCAAAGTGGGGGTCAGAGATTTTTAGTTTCAGGTCCTCATGGGAAAACGACACCTTTTTGCAGCAATGGAGAAGACACAGGAGGGCATTCTTCAGGCCTCAGTGCCTTCCGCTGTGCGCTCAGGTCCAGTGTAAAACTATGGCGGGAGGGGAGGGTGGAGGGTGTCCTGATCATCCTGTAATCCACATAATCCCCTGCTGCTGAGGGACGGGGACGAGGCCTTGCCATGCGTGTGTTTGAGTGCGTGCGTGTGCGCATGTGTGCATATGACGTGCTGTTTACACATTCTACCTCTTTCTCCAGCTCAAGTGGCTCTGAATAAAACTGACAGGGACAGACACTGAAGAGGAAGTCCTATCATATCCTCCGCTCTCCTTTCCACCTTCAACTCACCTGAGCACACTGCATTTTATATTTGGCTGCTTTCTTATTGAGTATTTGTGTACCAACAGTGAGCTCTTGGCCAAAAAATGATGGCTTATTTCAGCTTCTTTGCAGACATTTTGCAGAAATCTTACACAGTAAGATTAAATATCTCGTGCTCACTCTAAAACAACTGAATATTTCAGCATGAACTAAAAGTGACTTAGAGCACGGAGCTACTTAGCGCTCACACTTCAGCCAAAAAAAGTCCCATAACAGATCTGATTCATGGAATGAACATCCCAGTGAAATCACCCCACAGTCCTGCCTGCTAAAGCATTACAAAGACAACTGAGGATTTCTAGGTCAGGCTAATAATTGGAAAAACTGACTACGGTTGTGGATTTTTTTCTCTGTTTCATCGACCACAGTTTGTTTAATTACCTTTTAAAAAAATGAATTTCCACCAACTAATGTTTTCTGTCAGGGTAGGAAATCTGCAGTTTTGAAATACAAGTGTGCTTCACTTTACTGGTGGCATGCTTATGGTGGATTGGCAAAAAGCACTGTGAGCACATAAAGCCCACTGTTGTTGCAACACTGTCTCTGCACACATTATCAATCAGAGGGCTGCCAAGTTCAACACGGCCAGACTGGAGGGGAAGAGTTCAGGGAAAGGATCACGCTTCCTTTGGCCAAGCCGTTACTCTGCCGGGTCCTATGGACGACAGAGCCCAAATGGATTCTCCAGATATTTTACTGACTAAAAGCGAAGGGAAAGGAATGACAGTGAGAATATGAGAGAGCGAGAGAAACCGAGGAAGACAGTGAGAAGCATATTTTCCAAGGCACAGCACCCTGCTGCTCAAACCTCGTCATCTTTTTCAGAGAAAGGATGGAGTGTTCATGAAATACACCTCTTTTTTTACCAGGAAAAAGTAGCATTGATAGATGGATGCTGTGTAGTTCACTGACAGCTCAGTGTAAGGTAATGTGGGAAAGACAAATACGTTCCCCCCACCACCACAAAAAGGTCTGTTCCTGTTTAAAAAGTATATTCTGCATGAGGATTCATGAGTTACATTGGCCTCTGTTCAACAGTTTCACATGGACAGCAGTAGAAGCCAGCCTCTGAGAAACATTTATTAAACTGCAGTTAAACTCCACTATCAGTAGCCAACCCTTTGTCACATTCCCACATCATCCCGGCTCTGAACACCCTTATACCTTCTCAAAATTTTAAACATGTCAACAACTTTTAAGCTACAGCTGCAGACACGTCTTCGGACCATTTTAAAAAACTGAGAAATCAAATGTTAAAAAAAGCTCTACCAGGGAGCTGGATTTTGACAAAAAAAAAAAAAAAAGATGCCAAAGTCCAAATCCTATTTACTCAGAATCCAAAATAATGGCTCAATTCAAGGCCTGCACTCACTAAAATGTAATGTTTGATCATGTAGTTCATTTTTTCTGACTCTGTTTCTCAGCTTAAACCATTTAAACAAGAAGGTGCTGCAGCTGAGGGAATCCAAAGACCAAAAAGTCTTAACAGGCAGAATACTGGCAATCGGACTGGCTGTCAAGACCACTTCACAGCACGCGGGTATTGCCAGGAGCATCTGGATGAACACGGCTCGCAGCTTTGCAGTAGCTTGGTGGTTCTCCAAAAAACTTTCTGGCAAACGCCATACAGAGGCCCTGACGCAGAAAATGATGTGGACTGGTCCTGGAAAAGCTGCATGGAGCAGGATTTGGGGAGAGGAGCAGCAAGGTGCATGTTGACACTGCTGCCTGTAAAGAAATCTGATTACATTCAAAGAAAATTTTGGACTGTTTTATTCCAAAGACTTAAAATGATTTATTTTGTGTAATCTCTTAGCATAACTGCCAGCAACATGGTTGAGGTTATGCAACTCAGACACTTTGTTAAGGTTAGGGAAGGGGTAAGAGATAGATTTAACAGTAATGTGTGACTGGTATCACACTTATTCAATTTCCAAACTCTCCAAAACAATAAAGTCATCCATAAACAAGCTGGTAGAATGCGGGAAATGGATCTGAGAGTAGCTTCTGGGTTTGAAAAGTGAAGCCAATGTTGAAGTACTTTAAACCTGCATTCTTTTTAAGCAACTAGAAGGCGATAGCTGTGGTTGCAAAAAGACTTCTGGTCCTATAGAAGTCTTTGGGAAAGTGGCTCACTGACTTGAGCTCTGTAATCCCTTTCTTGATGAGTTTATGGGCTCAGTCACTCATTTCGGGTCATACTGGATAAATTATTAAGTCCTTTTTGTAAATTTTGGTCATTCTGTGTTTCAGAAAGGAGGATTATTCAGGGTATGCTCACTGCCAATGAGCATGTGGTTTCTCAGTCAGGCGTCGACGTCAAACATTCATCTCGAGGCTTCAAAAGGAGACTTCATGAACCAGTGGGTGACGTCACGGTAGCAACACCCATGTTTTAAATTGTCTATGGCTACAGCCCAGTATCCTGGTGTGAGGGCCCTAGGCCTTTTGTCAGTATTAGTTGTTGGGCCTGCTATTTGCATCCTCCTTGTCAGGTCCTAATTAACAGCTCCTCCCATTTAATGAAGGAAATTACTTCACCTGCTTGGGAGCCTAAATACATTCTTTAAGCCACATGTAGCTTATAGGTTAGCACCTAGTTTTCTTTTGCTCACCTTTCCTTGAATTATGATTAAGAAATTGACTTAGCAAAATTATGACTGTGTGGCTTGCCTTCTTTGTTATGCCCTGAACGAGCCGGGCATAACACCCAGGACCTATGTCCATATTTGACAATTCTGCATTATGCACTTTATATGCAGTGTCAGAAATGTTGCAAGACAGGTTTTGCTAGTCCCATCACAAACAAAGTCCAGTGCAGCCAATCCTCAGTACCAGACAACAACAGTTGATGGCTGAGCTGATAAACTTCTACAAATCCAGTTGACCAACTCTGATATTTAAGCTGCATTAAGCATCAATTATATTTTGTTGCAGATACAGATAGCTGGAGACACCACGGCCAAGTAGTTGTTCCTGTTATATATCTTTGAAGTCCACCTGAAGGGTGCGTGTGTAGTTGATGCACTATAATGTAAAATCTCAGTGGTCTCAACAAATTGGCAGGTACACAGACGCCTCCTCAGAGCCTCGCATTCACCATCACTCGACCCAAGCAGACCCTAGCATAAACTATAACCCATCTATTAGCTTGCTCCCCAGTTGCTGTACATCTGCAAGCAACTTTGCAACCCACTTCCACGCCAGCTCCTCCTCGTTTCATGCTGTTTTGGACTTAATCAGTGTTAAATCTGTTGTCACTAATGCCTGCTCTGTTGTGTCCATGTGGAAGGGCGTGAAGGTCCCAGAACAGAGCCATACCACCACATATA
This sequence comes from Heterochromis multidens, assembly GCA_015108495.1. NCBI lineage: Eukaryota > Metazoa > Chordata > Actinopteri > Cichliformes > Cichlidae > Heterochromis > Heterochromis multidens. Next base: position 15,827 of record VUQS01016933.1, on the reverse strand, counting down.
AACAACTGCAGATGGAAATAACTCGTCTTTTGATTATAGTAGTCCAGACTGACGAGCAACTTAAAAGCCCATGAGGTCACTTATTGGTTCAACTGCTCGCAACAATAAGAGCTGTTTTCAACACAGACAAATAGAAATATATTTACAGAAGTTAGATGTATTATGAAGGATTTATTATCCAAAGTCTCCAAAAAGAAAGTGAACATTGAGCATGAAGTGCAAAGCTTCTGAAAGATTTAGGATTGCACGGGACTCCTTGTTTGAATGTCAGTGCTTTTTTAGCTGAAATATTTAAGCTGTTACATAGTGATGTTCTTTACCCTTGTATATGATGACTTAGATCTCATGTTATGTTATTACTAACTGCAACGCTAAACATAGCCTGGTGTGTTGCCGAAATTTTTTCCCTGCAGTACTTTAAAAGCTCACCAGGGGGCCATAGCCACAGTTTGGAATCACAGCACCAAAAATACTTGGTTTAGGTCAGTTAAAAGATCACGGTAAGGATTTAAATTCAGCTGTTACCACTTGTTTCAACACTAGACTGTATATAGAAGATATTTGTAGCTTCTAACCAATACTGAAGTCCCTTAAACCTGCATTTTTTCTAATGGCCAGCAGAGGGCGACTCCTTTGGTTGCAAAAAAGTCCGATTGTATAGAAGTCTATGAGAAAATGACCCTCAGCTCCCTTGATCTGTGACCTCAGTAAACTCTTTGCTGATGATCAGGTCTTAGTGAATGCAACATGAAGATTATGTTGTAAATTCTGGTCCCCAACAGAGTCAAAAAGGACGATAAAGCAGGGTTTGCTTTATCATAGGGCGAATCCACATTGCAGTTAAGAAGTCACTACTGTTTGAGTGTATGTTGTCCCTTGATTTTTCAGTCAGATCCACCTCTTGCTCATGACATTTAGTTTCAAAAAGCTGCTACAAAAGACAACTTGTATCCATGTACATGAACAAATAGATCACATTTTGTGACTTCTTCACAGTTTGCAGTTAGACTGGGCTTGTGAATAATATGGGTAAATCTACTTACATTTCCATCGGCTTCATTTTAGTGATAATTAGCAAAGTTAATGGGTTATCAACCCAAACTAAGTTGGTGAACTTGATAAAGTTACCTGCTAAACCTGAGTATGGCTTTAGACCACTACTGCCCCCCCCCCCCCCCCCCCCCCCCCCCCCCCCTCCCCCCCCCCCTCACCCCCCCCCCCCCCCCCCCCCCCC
>VUQS01016932.1:0-20402 GCA_015108495.1 Heterochromis multidens | reverse complement strand
AACGACTGTAAATAAATATAAACTTTACTAATAATAAATATAAACTTTACTAATAATAAATATAAACTTTACTAATAATAAATATAAACTTTACTAACGACTGTAAATAAATATAAACTTTACTAATAATAAATATAAACTTTACTAATAATAAATATAAACTTTACTAATAATTATAAATAAATATTATTTATAATTATTAGTAAAGTTTATAACTAAACATTACTGACTAAGATTATTTAACTTATTTAATGTGTTGGGATCTTTTTTTTAAAAAAAAATATATATATATTTGTAATAATATAATATTTATATGAAATTAAAATTAAAAATAAATTACATTTGATTGCATTTTAAAAAGTTAAATTTTTACTTATTATTTATTATTATTTTAAATGTGAAAATTTACTGAGAAAACTAAACGGTCTCACAAATTTATGAGAGAAAAATAAAACTTGTCTGATGAATTTCTGAACTTCACCTCAAACATTTACAACAAAAATGATTTGATTCTCTGAAAATCTCCTAAATATATTTTTCATTTCAGTTTCTGCTGCGAACATGTATTGTTATGACGTCATTTTCAGGTGTGATGACAGCATGAGCACCTTCGTTTCCTCCCTGCGCCCGCAGAGCTGCAGAGCTTCTGTATGATCAGTAAAAACCTGTCACACACTCATCAGCAGGCGCTGCTTTGTTTGTTCTGCAGTTCAAAACAGAAAAATACGAGAAAAAACGAGAAAAAACGAGAAAAAGGAACTCGATGCTACCTTTAATGTCGTGGGTCATATAAGCTCCGGTGTTGTAAACACGTTTTTCTTCTCGTTCAAATGAGATGATTTTTGGTTAATAAACAGCAACAAAACGAAGCTTTAAACTCAAGTCTTTTTGTGTGTGATGACTCGTAATGTTAACCCCTAAAGAAGCCGTTGCTTAAGTCAATGGCCCTGTGAAATAAATATACTTACTAGTTTTATTTTAATCAAATAAATGGATATTAATATTCTGCCTTTATGAAAGAAATTCTGCGTTCACACAAATATCAAGAAAACCTCCAATTTTAATTTTTGTTGCTGTTTTTTATTTTATTTTTTTTACCGCGTGCCAGAAATCCGACATTCTGTGTGGCCGGGAAGGCAGCACAGTTTACTGCACGGAAACGGCCGATTTAAAAAAAACAAACAAAAGAAACCGGATTTTAACGGCTCTGCGACACATGAAGGAACTTTAAAGCGACACATGCTGACTGGGAGCGAACAGGACAGCCGGATTTACCTGGTCAGACATAAATACTCCGATGAAAAGTCCGTTTCTTCACGAAAAAACCCAACAGCTCGTCTCCATCCGGGATAACGTCTCTGTGCACCCAAATAAAATGTCCGTAAGAAAAAGAAACGTCGACCTTTTTGACCCGTGTCTTATTTTTTTCTAATTACATTTAAAATGATTGTGTTTCTAAAAATACTTTCAACAGGATTCATGTAAAACTTATTTATCCGTTTTTTGTTGTCAGTTTTGTGTCTTTAATCACGGAGTTTTTGGTGGTCGGAATTATTTACATGTAACACACAGAGACGAAACTCGTTAACCCACGTTTTTCTGGGCAGATACAAATGTTTGATACGTTTTCTAAAATCTGATTTTTATTACTCTGTCAGTTTAAACTCTGGAGGAACTGATGTGAGCTCACCCTGAGCTTTTACCTGGTTGTCCTCACAGGTGGGACAGGTTCAGGAAGATGTTCCACAGCAAAGTGAAGGCTCTGAGGCTGCTTCAGCTCGGACACGCACTCCGTCCCACTGCTTCCTGCTCCAGGCTGGTTCTGGGCATCGAGACGAGCTGTGATGATACTGGAGCTGCTGTGCTGGATGAGACTGGCGCCATACTGGGAGAGTCTCTGCACTCACAGAAGGAGGTGCATCTCAGGTAGGTGTCAGAGGTCAGAGGTCAAGGTCAGTGCTTGTGAGGACTTGTGAGGACCTTCGTTATGGATGCACAACCTGACAAACTCTTAAACCTGCAGGACTGGTGGCATCATCCCCACCGTGGCCCAGCAGCTCCACAGGGAGAACATAGAGCGGGTGGTCCAGGAGGCTTTGGAGAGGAGCGGCGTGACCCCGAGCCAGCTGTCTGCAGTCGCCACCACGGTGAAGCCCGGTTTGGCCCTGAGCTTGGGCATCGGGCTCGAGTTCAGTCAGCGGTTTGTGAGGCGGCACAACAAGCCGTTCGTCCCCATCCACCACATGGAGGCCCACGCCCTGACTGTGAGGATGCTTCAGCCCGTCAGCTTCCCCTTTCTGGTGCTGCTCGTGTCCGGAGGCCACTCGCTCCTCGCTGTGGCTCGGGGAGTCGATGACTTCCTGCTTTTGGGCCACACGCTGGATGAAGCTCCAGGGGATACACTGGATAAAGTGAGACCTTAATGATATTCAAAACTCACTTAAATGTTGTAGAATAGACTAGAATGCCTTTATTTTTCAGTTACACACACACATCTGTGCAGCGCAGTGTTATGACTGAGTGTTGGTGGTCCTCTGTGCCGATTTGATGACTCCCTCAAGAGCCTTCTGGCCGGCCTCGGGGCAGCTGGCATACCACACCAGGATGTCATAGCTGAAGACTCCTTCCACTGAGCTGCTGTAGTAGGACACCAGCAGCTGTTTGGACAGGTTGGCTTTCCTCAGTGTCCTTAAGAGCAAGAAGAGCTGCTTCAGTGCCTTCTTCACCAGAGAGATTGTGTGTGTCAAGGAATGTAAAGTTGGGTACTCTCTCTAATGGAGCAGGTTCCTCTGCTTGTCTCCTGAAGCTGATGATCAGCTCTTTTGTTTCGGCGGTATTGATGAAGCACCACAGTGAAAGTTTGCAGACTTCATCCCTGTAGGCAGACTCATCCAACTACAGTGGTCTAAGTTGGTGCTGTGGGTTGGTGTACAGAGAGTAGAGAAGTGGTCTCAGCACACAGCCCTGAGGGGCTCCTGTGGTGGAGCGATGAGACCCCAGTCTAACAGACTGTACTCGGTTTGTTAAGAAGTCCTCGATCCATCTGCATGTGTGCTCGCTGGAACCCAGATTTAGCAGTTTGGTCACCAGTCTGCTCGCAAACAACATTCATACATATTACCCCTGATGTTCTGGGTGAGTCAGTGCAGCACGGAGAGCGGTGTTGACCCTAGTGTGTTTTATATGGAAGTGGTCGCAGGATAGAGACGCCCTGTCAGATGGAATTATAATGGGTTTCTGTGGGAGAGGTGGAGGAGGCTGCACTCAGGCGTAACTATGAGAGAACTGTAAGTCCTGTCACAATAAGAGCAACACTGGATCAAAGAAGACAAAAATGCCTTATTTTCAGTGTTCATATTGTGCATGTAGACCAAAAAGTTCCAGCATGAAACAACTAGAAAGCCTTTTTTTTTCCCCAGAATAATTTCCATGCTCAAACTCCACAGCGGGTGATGTCACCCTACCGCGGCGGGAAAACAAAGCTGACTGTGAAAACATGGATCAAGTCAGTGAAAGTGTAACACTTTAAACTTTGATGAAGTATGGAGAAGAGCTGGGGCTCCACAGTGGGCTGGGTTTTTCACTCCGAGACATTTTCCTGTTCACTTCATAGGCGGGAAAAGGCACAAAGAAACCCTATCAAAAGTCAGAGTTCCCATTGTGTTACAACCTTTTTGGGGTTTTTCTCAAAGCTGCAGGCCAACAGAAGAAGAATAAGAAGCCAGAAAGCTTGTCGAAGTTTGAGTAACGGCCTCAGGTCTTCTTTTAGATGAAAGGAAAACTCTCTTTTATGATCCTACAGGTGGCGAGACGTTTGTCCCTCGTCAAACTCCCGCAGTGCTCCTCGCTGAGCGGAGGACAGGCCATAGAGCTGCTCGCTCAGGACGGCGACAGGACGAAGTTCCGTTTCAGGACTCCGATGGGACAAACGCGCGACTGCTGCTTTTCCTTCGCTGGACTCAGAAATCAGATTACAATGACGATAATGAAAAAAGAGGCAGAGGAAGGTATGAGCATAGTTTCTCTGATAACTCCTGCAGCAGCGGCGATGCACCTCTGACCTTCAGGTTCTCCTTCCCTCCCTCTGTAGGTGTGGAGGAGGGAACTCTGCTGAAATGCGTGAGTGATATCGCAGCTGCCGCTCAGCACACTGTCGCCTCTCACCTGGCAAAGCGCACACATCGTGCCATCCTGTTCTGTAAGACGAACGGCCTGCTGCCACCCAGCAGTCCCACCTTGGTGAGTGCGTCATTTCATTTAGCTCAAGAAAATGTGTTTGCTGACTGCTCAGCTCCACAGAGGGGATAGCCCCATCCTCCTGCAGCCAATCAGAAGGAAGTTTACTCAAAGAAGGATTATTCTGAGCTATGAATCATGCAGAGCTGCTCTAGTTGAGGCCAAGAAGATAAACTCTGGCTTTGGAAATGACTTTTTAACATGATTTGTGCAGAACCCAGGAGATTTTTATCATTAATTGATAAATAATTTATTTTTTTCTATTTTATTATGGTTTCTTGTTGGGAAACAATCCTGAAAGCTTTTTATAATTTGTACTAATTTATGCACTTCATAGAGTGTTAATAAAGGCTCTGCTATAGGATGATTTCCAACATACTTTTTTATGTTGCTTTTTTTTTTTTTTTAATTGTTGACTTTGTCCCAAAATAAGGTTTTAAAAGCTTTTTCGCCCCTGGAAATTCTACTTCTACCACCAGATTTCATATAATGTGCTGACAGTGAGAAAAATATATAATAACACCAGTCCTTTGTTTTAAATTGATATATATTTAGGTGCTTTCTGGAGGAGTTGCGAGCAACCAGTACATCCGAAAGGCTCTGACAGTCATCACGGAGACGACCGGACTGCGTCTGCTCTGTCCTCCTGCAAAGTTCTGCACCGACAACGGAGTGATGATTGCATGGTGCGTTTACTGTCTGGTCAGCCAATCAGATTTAACTTTCTTATATTAAATAGGATCCTGGCTCATGTGAGACAAACATTTTCTTTATTCTTTTATTTTTAAACTAGGAATGGTGTAGAGCGGCTGAGAGAAGGAAAAGGGATCCTGCCTCCAGATATTGATGTTTGCTACGAGCCAAAGTAAGTCCACACTGAATATGAGGTTTTCGTTCTCTTTCTCTGGTTAACTCAACACCGGCTCATTAATGCTGCATCGCAGGGCGCCGCTGGGCGTTGACATCACAGCGGAGGTGAAGGCCGCCGCGATCAGGCTGCCGTCCGTCAAGATGAAGATACCCAGCTGATAAAGTCACTGCTGTGATTTTCCAAAGCATGTAATGTAAAAAGCACATTATACAGATATTTATTAATAAAATGTTTTTTTTCTTTCATCTCGATTTTCTGAAACTGGTTTTATTTTTTAAATATTTAAATTTATTTATATAGACTTTTCAATAGCTAGATAGATATTTTGTGCCCTATTAATTTATTTACCAAGTTATTTATTTATTTAGGATCTTGGCACTCTCAGTCCTCCGTATAATGGAGGTTGAATGCAGATCTCTCTCTTTTTGTTCCCCCTTTTTGGTAAAACACTCCCAGACCTGAGGATGCAACCATCAATAAAAAGCTGACACCCTCCAGTGTCCTGCATACACACAAACACAGATCTGACCACACAGAGACAAAAAAACAGAATTTTATCATCAGTTATGTTCACGTATGTCACAGTTAAATTCTTGTACACTTGTTTACAGACGTGGTGTCTGAGTGAAACACTGCTGAGACTAAAATAAACCCGGCTGTGATTGGCTGTGAGCTGCAGATCCAGAGGGAGCTGGGATACTCGGACCTGTTTGTTCTTGTCTTGTTGTTAAAAGATTTTATCGCTTGGCTGATTGCAGGACGTTATGCAATCCTGCGGTTTCTGCTGCAAGTTTAATCAAAGTTCAGAAAAACTAAAAGGAATAAAACCCTTTAAATGCCAAAATATGTAGTGGTATTTGCACATTTTCACAGGTGCTGCAGACGTTCTTACTCTTAGACTGAAATCAGACTCATTCATCTTTACTTCCTGTCTACTTTCTAAAGGAAAAATCCACCCCAAAACTCTTTAAGAACAGCTAGAGCCGAGGCCTGTCCTACTTCAGGTTTAACTCAGGTTAGAGGTTAAGGTTTTCAGCAGTTCACCTCTTACATAGGTGCAACGACATGGTAACCTATGCTGCAGGTATGAAATCACCACCTACTGACCAATCTGTTCTCTGGAAACATGTGACCCATTCCTGGAAGATCCCTCAGACCTTGGTGTGCAAACAGCAGGAGAGTCTAAAGTTTTTGCCTTTATCTGATGATTCTTGGAAGCAAATTTATTGCTCGCCTTTCTTCCTGTTTGTTGCAAACAATTTTAAATATGATATGATCCTAAAACAGCTAAGCCAAGTTTGAATTCTGTTTTTTTTAATATTTATTCTTTACTTTCTTCCAGGACAATAAACAATGCAGGTTGCAGGTGAAAGAATAAGGTTGAAACTGTCCTTTGTGCATCAAAACGACAGTTAATTTAACAACTCTATTTCAGACCCTTAATGACAGAGTCTTAATGAAAGAGCTCTGATACTGAGAGGTCTGTTAACTTCAGTCTGCAAAGCATTCACCTTTCATCCAAAAGGCCTTTTGGATGAAAGGTGAAACGTCTTCAAACAACTTAAAGAAGTCCAGTTGCCTTCTTTCAAACTCTTAGACTAGCAGATATTAGGTTTACTTTTTCACACAGGGCAGGTAGGTTTGGATAACTTTTTTCCCTTAATAAATGAAATTATCATTTAAAAACTGCATTTTGTATTTACTCAGGTTATCTTTGTCTAATATTAAAATTTGCTTGATCTGAAACATTTAAATGTAACAAATATGCAAAAAACTAAGAAATCAGGAAGGCGGCAAATACTTTCTCACAGCAGTGTACATCCATCTTTTATACTGTCTGTGCTGGAAACACTGGAACGCCCAGTGAAAATATGAGCTGGTTCTCAAAGGCAGAGCTCCACATCAGTGGAAAAGAGGTAACTGAGACAGTCGCTGGCACTTGATTTCCATAGAAAACGTTTAGCAAAGACAAAATGGGCAAGAAACGACCACTGAAGAGGAAGAAGCTCTGTCACACGCTCGCTTCTACAGGCCTGAATTTACACGTTCAAGAGGCTTTGTGGGAAAAAACAGGAAACCCCCAGATGAAGAAGAAATGGTGAGTCTGTTTGACAGAAAGTGACTGAAAAAGTACCCACATCTGTGTGTGTGTGTGTGTGTGTGTGTGTGTGTGTGTGTGTGGATATTCCCTTTAGTTTCCTCTCTAAATAACACAAATCTTTTTTTTTAAATGCTAGAGCTCATCGTGCTGATAAATGTTATACTCCGTCGCGCTGATCACGCCGTCTTTGTCGCCGTCGTTCTTGTAGAAGATATCGTCCATAATCTTCTCGTAGAAAGGGTCGTCACGCGGCTTCCCCCCTTTTTCGTACTCCAGCTTCAAATATTCTTTTACCTGGAAACAGAGGAACACCTCAGAGTAACAGCAAAACAGGAAAAATATCACATACGTACAGAATACCACATGCTATAGAATGTGGGGCAGCTGGTTCATTGGTTCCTTAGCAATCTAGATAACATGCAAAGAAGTAAAGACACAGGTTTATTTTAAGGAAACACGCTCACTTTCCATTCCAGAGTCACATGATAGGAATGAACTCGTGTCTGCGTGTTTGCATGACATTAGAGCCTGCAGCAGATTAGCTTATTATAACTTAAAGGGACATTTGACCCCAGAATCAAATGTATATATTTTTATTCTGGACCATAGATTTATTCCTCTTATCAGCTGTATTTGGCTGAAACAACATGAAAGCATGGATCCATCCTGCCTTGTATCAGCAGTTCAGGCTGCTGGTGGTGTGATGGTGTGCAGGATATTTTCTTGGCACACTTTGGGCCCCTTAGTACCAACTGAGCATCGTTTAAACACCACAGTCAACCTGAGTGTTGTTGCCAGAGGAAAAATATACAGATTTGATTTTGGAGGTACTGCCCTTTAACTTGGAAGCAGGGAAAGCAGCTAGTTATAGGCATGTGATAAATAAACCTCCCTTAATGCAGCTCGTTTAACTAGAAATGTTCTTGTTTTTAAACTAAAGTAACATTAACCTAGCAGTTGATGATTAACAGTAAAACAGTTTTTCATGAGGTTTTCTGGTTGAACCCAAATGTTTTGCCTTTAATGCCACATGTTTTCACCTGGACATGAGAGTGGTACAGTCATGCGAGAAAAGAGACTAAATAAGCCCATTTCCTGTGGTGCTGGATCCTTTTTTGTTACATAATCATGTGGTTTGTTGTTTCAGTTTCATGATTGAAATGACTCAGAAACAAATCCGTTGGAAGGTATTTTCCATGCACACAAACAGACACATGGGGCAGATGATCATGTTTACCTCCTAATAACCCAGACTATAAGCCTAAAACAAGCCTGTTCTGCTGGAGCTTCCTTCCTGTTAAAAAGGAGTTCTTCCCTCCTACCATCGCCAAATGCTGCTTATCTGCTTGTTAAGTGATGACCACTCCATTTCCAGCCTCTCGTCTTATTAACAGGCTGCAGTTCTTCGTCTTTTCACTTTTCTATTCAGTCGTTTAGGAACTAAAGGCGCCTGGAAATGACGAATGGCATCAGACTGAACAAGCGAACGGAAGCGTCTGATTGTTGGGGTTCTTTAATATTACAGGGGGCTTTTCTTTCAATATAAAGCCTGAGCTGAACTGAACGTGTCCTCGCCTTCATGCCGATTACCGGCTTGTGAAATAAAGTTACCTCTGCTTTCGAGAGGCTTCTGTCTTTATTGAGGTCCATCTTTCCAAAAGCCTCCATGGTGCGTGGCCCCGTGGACACAGAGAGGACCTCGACCTCAAAGATGACTGTGGCATTAGGAGGCACTGGACCTGTTTAATAAGGAGAGGAAAAAAACAACAGAACAAGATGATTCATAATCACTAAAGACTGTTTTCATGCTCCCCCTCTGTGTTGAGCTGAATAAAACAGCAGCTTAGCACAGAGAAACATTAATCATGGGGTAACACGGTAGTGATTTGGATTAAAAAGAAAACTTGTGCAAAATGTAAAGACCTAAAAGTACGGAGTAATTTTTGTGTCTTTATTGTACGATTAAGCAGAATAGGTTTGTATTCAAAAATTTGATTGGACAGAAAAACTACTGACATTGCTCTGAAGCTTAAAGCAGCAAATAAATAAATAAATAAATAAATCCAAAAGATTATACAGCCCCAAGCCCCGAGACCACGAGGTCTAAGTACCAGAAAAAATATGTATTTATTTATTTTAGGTAAAAGCTGATGTATTTTAATAGCCCACTATTCCTGTTAACTGTTTTACACATAAAATTATAAAGAAGGTTAAACACTGAATAAAGAACCAGATGAACCAACTTTCATTGAAGCCACTTTTGAACCAGCTGTTTAATTTCACAGGTTCGTATCAGCCTGCAGCTGCTTGCATGTATTTCTTTACCCAATTAAAACATCACAGGTTATTACACAGAAGCAACAAAACCGTATCATACGGACCAGGCAGCAAACACTGGGGCCAAAAAATGAAGAAAAAGGCTGAAGTGCCAAAACTGCAGTTCCTCTAATGTCCACTAGAGGCTCCAGCAGTGAGTAAGTCCCCATAGAATCCCATGTTAAAACTTTACAGCAGAAATAATCATGTTTACAGCCTGATAGAAAAGACTGTTTGGTCTCCATAGCTAATTTCTCCCCTCGTAACAACTGTGCAACACAGAACTGTGTCTTCATCATAAAGATGGACTGCTATAGAACACATGATGTTAATTAAAGATGTGAACAAGATGGGCAGCATGGTAACTGCAGGAACAAGAAGTCCTGAAACTATTTACAGGAATGAAAATCCAAACCACCATCACATAGCCTCTGTTTCCACCCACTAAATTATACTGAGGTTTCCAGTTTGTATTATTACAGGTGTGGCTTCTAGTAATTATTATTTGACAAATAATGCGACTCACGGTGTGGTACAGACCTCCTCCTTCAGTTTTAAATAACTAGAAACATAAAAAAGAACACCTGAAAGTAATTAAACTTTCAACATATTGTAGTTATAAACAAATTATTAAATAGCTCCTACACTGTTACTGTTAGCATTAATTAGCAGGTATCTGTGACTGTGTGTTGCACATATACAGCTTATGGGTGTAACTTGCTAACATGATGTTGTGGTGGCTATGTCCATCTTTTATATACAGTCTATGGAAAAGATGTTTTTAACCAAACATTTTAAGGAAATATTTAATCACAAATATCGTTTACTTCCAGTTAAAAAAAATTTTCAGCAGTATCTTTAGTTTTGCTCAAAAAATGTTTTTTTGATTACAAACCTTTTCTGTTTTATTGCCTAATAAAGACGCAAAGGTACTTCAAAAAAAATGTGATTCAACCAATGACTGTAAAAACTACAGTCATTGGTTAAAATAAAATAAAGTCTGTTTTATTAAGTCACTGCTTTCAACACATTATTCCAGCGAGAGAATATTAGATTAATGTGCAGTTAATGTTAATTTTATTCAGAGGTACAGAGAGAAGAATCAGTGAAGCTCTGTTTCAGCCTTTGTTAGTAATTATAAAGCAAACTGGTGCAGGGGTGACTAAAGCATGCATGCTCAGCAGAGAAACCATTTCCTTCATACCCAAAGGGTGAAATACAACGTCCCAGGCTGAACACCACCACCATCAGATAACCCCATGAACACCAGGGAGGACTGTAGTTAGTGGTAATCAAAGGACTTTAAAGAATCAGCTGTTAGCAGCTGTTAGTTCTCCTAATGTTCTCCAAAACATGCAAAGAAGAAACAAAGAGGAGACCTTTAAACCTCTGTGCATGCTTACAGCACATGCCATGTGGAGAGGAGCAGCAAACGCTGCGAGGGATGTGGTGTCCCTTCAGCTAAAGGGCTGCAAAAGAAGACAAGACAGCAACACTCAACTAATATCACATAAAAGAGAGGTGACAAAACACAGCATACAGTAAGTAATGAATAATAAAAAGCGTAACGTGTTCCTGATTTCAAAGCAAACACTAAGATTGTCTACTCATTTCCTTACACTGAATCTCTGACATGCTTTCATTGCACTCAAACAAAGTCACCTTGCATAGATCTGAAGCTCATAGAAAACATTTTTATTTACATCTCAGGGCTTTTTGGTTATTTATTTAAAAAGCACTCCACACATTTACACAGTTTGTTCTTGTCAGCCTCTGAAACAGTGGTATGAAGTCCTCTGTGGGTCTTCACGGTCACTTCTTAATGGATTATCTGACCCAACAGAAGCACACAGAATAAATCAGGACCGAGAACTGAGCCCTGGGGAACACCACAACAGGAAACGATAGAAGCAGCTTAAAGCTCAGACAGGTCGTTTTTTTTAGTGACGAAAACCTTAAAATCACCTCACCATCCCTGTGGGAAATATATACTCAACAAACCTGCCACCTCCTGCGTGTTTTTACCTTTCCCCTTCTCTCCAAATGCCAGGGCTGATGGGACGGTGATTTTTCGTTTCTCTCCAGGACACATATCCATCATCCCAGCATCCAGGCCCTTGATGACTTGTCCCACACCCAGCACGAACCACTGAGGGTGACCATCTTTGTCTGTCCGACTGAAACAGAAATAAAAGCAGAGACAAACAACATCAGCAGCCTTTGAATAAGTCTGACCACATGTGGACTTGAATTTTGGTTGCTTTAAGCTCAAAATGAGGAATGAAAAGAATATGTAGTGTCCAAACTCTTTATACATTAATATACTTAAAGCTGAAATAGGGCTTTAGGATTTTAAACACACACATTCAAGCATGCATTGATTACTCGCTCCAGGTTAACATGAGGATGATAGATAACTCTGTTTTTCCAAAGCACTGACCTGCAGTAAAACTGGGAACCATCTTTGGCGAGGTACCCATCGTAGTGAGCGTTGATCAGATCTCCTCTCTTGCTCTTCTGGCTGCACTGCTCGGGTTTAAATAAAACTTCAGTCTTCACCTCTCTGTCCAGCTCCTCTTCGGCGGCCCAAACGGACCACAGACTGAGCCCTGCGGACACAAACAGGCACAGCGTGCAGCTCACTAACCTCCACATCATGCCGCTGTGCATTCGTGGCAACTTCTGAAAGTGACGTTTGAACACTGAGGAGGACGTGGGAGACCAAAGGGCTGCACTACCCTGAGCTTAGACTGTCAGGGGGTTGGAGAAACTGCGCATGCCTTTCCTTACAGACGACACCGAGGGCAGTAATGCTCCAGGCTCTCAAGGTACTACGCAGCAGAATTAATATGTAAATAAATAAAAATGCTGTTAAATCTGCATCAGAAATTTGAAATTAACGCTACATATTATTGCATAAAACTGAGAAGGATTACAGGTTCACAGTCCTTGAATCCTCAGACACTTGATTTCCTGAATTTGATGCTCCAGTTTTCACCTTTTCTGAATCCGTTTATCACAGAAATGAAATGGATCCACTGGGATCAATAGGCTGTAATAATAATAATAATAATGATAATAAAATGATAAATAATAATGTTACAATTATTATAATTATATGTACAACAATTTTATATAATCAAAAATTAGAATAAATGTATACATAAAAAATAAATATAGACAGTATATACATTTTAAATGGTAATAAATAATATATAATAAAATAATAAATAATATAAAGAATTATGAATAACAATAATAATAATAATAATAATAATAAAATAATAACAATAATAATGGTAATAAATATATATTTTTTAATAATAATACTAAAGATAATAAAATTAATATATAATAATAAATAATACCTATAGTAATAATAATAATCTTCTTCTTTCAGCTGCTCCCTTTAGGGGTCACCTCACTATCCCTAGTGAGGATGATGGGGATACTTTATCACACCAACCTTCTTCATCTCCTCCTTCACTACATCCATGAACCTCCTCTGAGGTCTTCCTCTTTTCCTCCTGCCTGGCAGCTCCATCTTCAACTTTGTCCTACTATCCCTCCTCTACACATGTCCAAACCATCTCAGCCTTGCCTCATATCATAGTCCATGGAGATTCCTGCCTGACATCACCTGTTAACCTGTCCATCACTGTCACAAACAAGAAGGGTCTCAGAGCAGATCCCTGATGTAATCCCACCGCCACCTTTAACCCGTCTGTCCCTCCTACCGCTCATACATGTCCTGCACCACCCTCACATACTTCTCTGCCACTCCTGACTTCCTCATGCCACAGTTCCTCTCTCAGCATCCTATCATCTGCTTTCTCTAGATCCACAAAGACACAGAGCAGCTCCTTCTGACCTTCTCTAAACTTCTCTCAAAGCAAACATCACATCTGTGGTGCTCTTTCTCAGCATGAAGCCATACTGTTCTTTTCTCTTCTTAACCCAGCTTCAACAACTCTTTCTCAGATCTTCATGTTGTGGCTCATCAGCTTCATCCCTCTGTAGTTACTACAGCTCTGCACATCAGCCTTGTTCTTGAAAATCAGTACCAGTGCACTTCTTCTCCATTCCTCAGGCTTCCTCTCGCTCTCCAAGACTGTGTTAAATAATAATGTCATCTGGACCTTTCCACTCTTCATCCTCTTCATAGCTGCCCTCACCTTCTCCTTACTAATCCTCTGCACTTCCTGATTCACTAACTGTCTTCCATCCGTCCTCCTCTCTCTTTCATTTTCTACATTCATCAGCTCCTCGAAGTTCTCCTTCCATCTTCTCAGCACACTCTCTTCACTCGTTAGTACATTTCCATTTCTGTCCCTAACCTGCTGCACATCCTTTTCAGCTCGATCTCTCTGTCTAGCCAATCAATACAAGTCCTTTTCTCCTTCCTTAGTGTCCAGCCTCGTATACTCACTCACTATAAGCCTCTTCCTTTGCCACCTCTCTTCAGCCTCCAGCCTCCCAGTACTCCTGTCTGCTTTCTTCATCTCCCTGATTATCGCACTTTTTCTTTCCTAACCTCTTCCTTTGAATACTTTCCTGTACTTCCTAATTACAACACCAAATCTCCTAGATTAATAACAACAACAATAATAATAATAATAACAATAACAATAATAATAACAATAATAATAATAATAATAATAATAATAATAATAATAATAAGTAAATGAATGAGATAGTAATAAACCCAGTATAGGGAGTGTAATCAAACCATCTCTTCATAAATAGGTCACATATCCATTGGTGCTGTCTTAAAAAAAACAGAATAAGACTTGATAGGGCACGTCATAATTACCTCACCTTCATTCCACCAATAAAAAGCGACGGGGGCGTGGCTTACCATCTCTATATATTTGTGTTCGCCGGTGTCTGTGAGTCACCGCCGCTCGGACAGACAACGTGCTCCTACTCGGTGTTCTTCGCAGTTTCTCCCGGATTAATTTGGAACCAGGAATTTCTCTCTCATTGCCTGACAGGATTGAGATGTTACATTTTAGGTCCTCGACAGTGCTGAAGGAGTTGTTTGAAGCCACCCTCAAGCGTCCCTTTCCCGTCTACAGACAGAAGACCTGGTTACCGACCAGCTCCCGCTGCTTCTGCTGCCTCGGCGCCGCCTCCGTTGATGCCAGAGCCACATCTGCTCATCTGAAGCTCCTCAATGCCGCCGCGCACCGCCCGGCGCACCGCCCGGCGCTCCGCACCGCGCCCTGCGCCGCCCCGCTCCGCTCCTACTGCGTGAAAACCGAAGGCGCTGCAGCCGCCGAGGAGGTGGACGAGCAGCTGAAGAAGGATGGTGTCGGCAGCGAAGCGGCCAGCGACAAGTAGGTTTCATTAAAATTCTTGTAGAAGACCTACAGAGGCTCTGGGTTATCCTCTGCCATGACGTGACGTCGCAGCTGGCGTTTACGTGTGACGCGTCCACACGCGAGCGCATGATGCGGCCGCGAACAGCCGCGAACGCTGTGTAATAAACGCATTAAACGTCGCTTAATTTCAGAAAACTGAGTGCTTACAGGATTAAAAACCCTCACGTGATTAAATTTAAGCGTCATACACAGAGAAAAACAAGCTAGCTTTTAGCCGGTGTGTGACGTCAGCGGCTCTCGCGCCATGTGCGACAGGTTCGTCAAAGGTGGCGAAAAACGCACGCGGGTCTTCAAATACCGCGCGTCAGGGCAGCTGCGCGTTAACGGGGTTTTTAGTTGGCCACAGCGACCTGTAGGTGCTGTCCTGTTGGCCGTCTGCCTCTGAGGAGATGGCACGCAGCGTGGGCAGCAGTTGTGACAGTAAAACAGCAGCAGGCCCAGAAGCAAAGACTAAGAAACATCCACTGAGGTTTTAGGAGACCAGGTTCAGCTTCTCACAGCGCCACGATCATCACATAAAAGTGGATTTCTTTTAAGCTTTGGTTGCTGTGTTAATTAGTGCTGCCCTGCTGGAGAGGAAGTAGAGTAGCTTCTAGTGTTTTCTACTGTGACCTTCACTGAGGAGGCTGCAGGTCACATCTGGAGCGCTGCTGCTGCTGCTCCACAGGTTACTGCCGGGAGTGCGCACGTTGAATTTAAACCACAGCACTGAATCATTTTGAACCCATCAGTGCAGGTTCCTGTTTCAGAACCACAAACCTTCTGATTCTGGTGGCACTTTTTTGGGATTAACTCTCTAACATAAAACCAGCACAGATCTGGATCCCTGAATGAAGGAAACATTGGGCGCTGATTGCTGCTAACATTTAACCACATGCAGTTAATGACCCTTTACAACAGTCGAGCCAAATCTATTGTATTTCAGTTCATGGGCCTCACACAGCCCAATTTTAGTGCACCAGACCCGTAAAAATAATCCAGAATAAATTTTAGGTTTGTGTTTCCAAGTTAGCTGTGCATTATGATTTAAAGATCACTGTGGTTCCACAAGGCCACAAAGCCTTCACCTCCACATAAAGCAGATATTTTACTGCCTCACAGATGAAAAATATTTTAAAATTTCCACATATTTCACCTCACAGGAAGTACCAACAAAATGAAAAATTGGATTTACTAATGACACATTAGCAGTTTTCACCAGTTTGGACCTCCTTGTGTTGCCATGTTTTTGACATTACACAATGCCGGAGTGTTTTTGTTCAGTGTTTCCAAACTGATGAGAAAGGCAGGAATTTGTGGCGTCTCAGGTAGAAATTCAGAGCCCTGCAGCTGTCGTCAGGTAAAAAAGTGAAATCTTTATGATCAGGAGTTTGTTTTTTTGGATTTAAGAGATCCACATCTGTGATTGCACCTCCAGCTGCCTGCCCGCACAGGACTGTAGTCAAAGACTCCTTCACATAATTCCTGTGAGCAGGTTTCCTGTCTGAAATAATCCTGTAATGAAGCTTAATGAAAGCAACACAACACGTGATCATTGCTCCGGTTTGTAGTCTGTTTCCTCGTGCTTTGGGCATCCAGGAGGTGACAACAGATGTTGGTTACAGCTTCCTTCAGGGGTTTCTGGTCAAACGGAGGTGTCGTCACATAAGGACTGGGTGTGAGATGGATGTTTTTAGGCTGGATCATGTGAGCTGCTTATTAAAACAGACATCACTATAAAATGGGGAAAAAAAACCTTTAAATTCTTTGATAGTGCCGAGCAGTATTCACAGTATTGGAGCATGACTGAGCCTTTAAACATGAAATAAAACATTAAAAAAAGAAATTATTAATTAAATGCAAACATTAAATGTTTGGCACTAATGATGGTGCATTCACACCAAAGGTGAAACAGAGTTTCTCCTCCTGTTATCTGCATGACTATGGGGGTGTTGCATACCCAGGAATACTCACCCCTAACAGCCAGTGAGGCGAGGCGCAATAGCTGGAGTCGGGCTGCAGCAACACATTTTTCACAACTTGCCATGAAGTCCCAGGATCACTCGCTTTTCTCAGAATCTTCTTTTTCCTGTCTATAGAAAACTGAAATTTAACCGTCTGTGCCACCTGCCCTTGGACTGCATCGATAAGCTCCTTCAGCAATTTCAGGTTGCCTGAAGCCCCGCCCACAGCAGAAGTTCAGCAGCAGAGATGAAGCAAAACAAGTCGGACTGAGTAAAAGAAGATGCAGCCCTTCTCTTGGAGCATCTCTGCTCTCTTCATCCTCCAGCTGTCTTTATGTTGGCGAACGCAGCACTGAGCCCCTCCCAGCTGCTAACACACTGTTGGAGAACATTACCCAGCATGCTGTTCAGCAGCAGGTTGAAAAATTATGCGAGATGTTTGCCCTGTTAGAGTTGGATGTTTTTGGTTTTCATATGATTAGAACTGAGAGGTAATGCTGAGGGCAGCTGATCTCAGTAATGCACTGTGCATGCTTCAGACTTTAACAGTTGAGGTCAGTTTGTTATGATCGTCTGGAGAAAATGTTCAGCAGCTGTCTGATCCTGGCCTGCAGCTGTAGAAGCTCCACATAAAGCTGGTGGTTTGCTGAATTGAGGGCCTGATCGTTCAAATGGCAGCATCCATGTTAAACCATGGGTCAAATATATTTTTATTATATTAGTTGCATTTAACAGAGGTACTTTAGTCTGGTTTTTGATGTTGGCAGTTATATGAGCACTATGGTGTATGTACTGCTGTGTGTCCTGGCAGCCATCGGTGCTAAAGCACTCCCAATGAAGCGGAGCACAAAAAGTAGCCTACTCTTCAGCTTGTTTCTAGGAAACTCTGAAAATGTTTTGCATGCACTGCTGAGCAGTCATCCAATTGCAGATGGACTGATCCATCAGCCGTGAGGATTTTTAAAGGCATAAATGTAGACAAACAAGGTGTTTGAGGCAGTATTCAGCCCTTACCCATCTACACTTTAAACACAGTCTGAATTTGCTCTTTTCGTTCAGTGCGTATTGGCTGCTGACAGTTGTGAGCCTCAGACACTAAAACCACAGGATTTTGTGAAGCGGGACTCGATAATTCAGCCATCTGTGGACCAGTGAAAGGATTTGAATAGGACTTGATACTTTTTCTGCCTCAGTTAGCTTTGAGTAACGTAAAGGTTCAGCCTTTATCTGCTTCCTGCTGTTTTAAACTACAAGGTGAACATGAAATACTCAAGTGTATGCACAATGATTTCAGGTGCCTAATACGATCCAAAAAACCAACCCTGAGTTCTACATGTGTAGCCAGCACTGCAGTTCCTCTAATGTCCATTTGAGGCTCCAGCAGTGACTCCCATGTTAAAATGTCCAACTCTACAGCAGAAATAAACATGTTTACAGCCTCATACAAAAACTGTTTTGGTCTCTATAGTTTCTCCTGTCATAGCAAGTCTAGGGGAGATGAAATGTTTTATAGCTCATCCATTTGGATGCTGGTAAGGCTGAAAGTTAGGGATGTGGCTGCTAGTTATCTGCTAGGCTTCACTTCAGCTAATTAGAGTCCCTGAGCTCTGACCTCTTTTGGTCTTTGTGCTGTTGGAGCCTTTTGCAGCATTTTTAATGGAGTATCTGAAAAATAATGGCTTGCTGTGTTTTACAGAGATCTAAAAAGTTTTGATGAGTGAAATTCTAGTATTTTGTTTAATTTAGTTCCATTTGGCAAGTGTCTCTGTTGCACCGATGAAGGAATTACAGAGCATCTGGAAAGTATTCACAGCGCTTCATTTGTTCCACATTTTGTCATGTTACAGCCTTATTCCAAAATGGATTACATTTATTTTTCATCTCAAGGTGTCGGTGCACAGCCATTTTCAGATCTCTCCAGAGATGTTCAATCAGGTTCCAGTCTGGGCTCTGGCTGGGCCACTCAAGGACATTCACAAAGTGGTCCTGAAGCCACTCCTTTGTTATCTTGGCTGTGTGCTTAGGGTCGTTGTCCTGTTGCAAGATGAACCTTTGCCCCAGTCCGAGGTCCAGAGCGCTCTGGAGCAGCTTATCATCAAGGATGTCTCTGTACATTGCTGCATTCATCTTTCCCTCGACCCTGACTAGTCTTCCAGTTCCTGCTGCTGAAAAACATCCCCATAACATGATGCTGCCACCACCATGCTTCACTGTAGGGATGGTATTGGCCAGGTGATGAGTGGTGTCTGGTTTCCTCCAGACATGACGCTTGGCATTCAGACCAAAGAGTTCAATCTTTGTTTCATCAGACCAGAGAATTTTGTTTCTCATGGTCTGAAAGTCCTTCAGGTGCCTTTTGGCAAACTCCAGGTGGGCTGTCATGTACCTTTTACTGAGGAGTGGCTTCTGTCTGGCCACTCTACCATATAGGCTTGATTGGTGGAATGCTGCAGAAATGGTTCTGGAAGGTTCTCCTCTCGCCACAGAGCTACACTAGAGCTCTGTCAGAGTAACCATCAGGTTCTTGGTCACCTCCCTGACTAAGGCCCTTCTACCCCAATCGCTCAGATTGGCAGCCAGCTCTAGGAAGAGTCCTTAGTTGGGGGTGATCGGCTGTAGTCTCGTCTCCCTGTGTGCCTTGCAGGCGGCTGGGGTGGTCTCTGGGACTATGGGAGTCTGACGGCTTCCTGGGGGCTGGAGAGCTGCAGCTGCTGTTTCGGGGTGTCTGGGCATCAGTTGGTGGTGGTGGGGGCCTGGGGTGGGTCTGCCTTGCGGTCTTGGGGTGTGGGGCCTGGGGTGCTTGTTGTGGCGGGTGCTGGCCCTGGTTGGGTCCCTTCTTGTGCTGGAGTGGTCTGTGCCCCCATGGCTGCTCCGCCATGTGGGGTGGATTGGCCCACCCCACATGGCCCCACATGCCCATAGGCCCTTTGAGGGGGGTGGGGCATTCAGGTGAGGGAGCAATCATTGCTGGGTGTAGCTTGTCTCAGACTCAGACCAGTCTGTCTTGTCCCTTTTTGGTGTGTCTATTGTCGATTGAGTGGATGACTGTAGACTACCCTTTGTGGTAGGGGCGATGGGAGCTGGCCCTGGGCGCGGTGGGGCTCCAGGGCATTGTCATTGAGGGCCCTGGATCCACCTTCCCTTGCCCTGCAGTGGGGTGTGGGGAATAGGGGTGCTTACTGAGCCAGTCATCAGCTGGCTCTCTCCATCCAGGGGTAGTCCTCTATCTCCAGGTCTTATATTTCCCGATCCTTCTCCCCCCACCCCCACTTCCTCAAACAACACATCACTCACACGCGTTGGGTCCTGGGGGTGTGTGTGCCACATAGGCTATAGTGGGTAGGGCCATCCACATGGCTTTGCTGACTGTGCTGCGTGGTGACATACCCCTCCTTCTAAATTACACCATAGTCATTACGGCTCATGACATATCACCATACGCATAGGGCCTTGGGGGGCAGGTGTATTACCCAGAGGTTGGAGGGTGGGACTGCTGAAGTGGCCCCATTCACTCCTTCACTGCTATCTGCCCCTCAATTTTATCTACACCT
>VUQS01016923.1:60872-73647 GCA_015108495.1 Heterochromis multidens | reverse complement strand
TAGGAAAAACTCCTTCATATTTTTCTGTGTTCCATCCTTAGTTACTTTGACACAGTAACATCTGCTGTGACGCTTACACCTCTGATGAAGTCTCACAAGTGTTAGCTTTATTTTGATACCAAGATAGTTTACACAGAGTTTGTAATTGCAGAGAAAAACTCAATTCACTTTGGGCATGTCATTTTCAAGCAGGAACCTCAGAAAGACCCTTGGGGCTTAACAGGTTAGGATAATATAGTACTAGGAGGTCTTTATGATATGCATTTAACAACTACTCACTATTTTAATAATTTTCTAATTCCTTTTGGTTGTCTTTTTCTACAGTTTATCCTTTATCTTTTTTTTTTCGTTTCTTTTGTTTTTTGCTCAAATCTTTTCAGGTCTATTCAATTATTTTTTTTCTTCATCTTTCTTTCTTTCTTTCTTTCTTCCTTCCTCAGACACGCTGACATTTCCACTCATCCCCTGGATACTGTAAAAAGTAACTGTAAAAACCTGTACCCCTGTGTGCTAGTCACTGTAGTAAAGCACATTGTGTACTGTGCAAAAGTAAATAATTGTGCAAATGTATAACTGGATTATCGCGGTGATTTGGAACAAAGCATGCGCATTTTGCTGACAGATCATAAACAGATGAGCTGCACCTCCCCTCTGTTTGAAAGTGGTGCTGGAGCTTAGCTGCATTCCTAATATGGACTGGAATCTCAAGACTTTAGACAGCTGCCGAGATATTCAATGCAATCGCGCAAAAGAGCGAGTAATTGTCACTTTGTTGTATATTTGGGAAATATACGGACACTTTGTACCCCTGCTCTTTAAGAAATGAGAGAGATTAATGTTGCTGCGGGTAATCACACATAAATCAAACGTTAGTTACCACTATTACTGCTAGATTTGTGACTGTTATTAAGGCAGTCAGTAAAAAAAAATAAAAGCATGTCATCATGTGTTTGATATATAATTGTCCTATATTTATAACCGAATGGTTACAAAAGCGGGTAATTTTATCGTGCCGTGAGTAGAAGTGTAGGATATCTCTTTAACTGTGTGAAATCTTTGCAGTGTTTTGTCACGTACATCTAGTTCTGACTGGTTTGAACTAGTCTCGTGAGCATGCGCACTCGGTGTAAACAGGAAGAAACGACGTAAAGTAGGTTAAATCCATCCATAAAGAGGAGAAAATGCACGGATAGCAACGACGAGTGTTTGGTTTTTGTTTACACATTAGACAAACTAAATGATGATTTGGACCACCTGATAGTATTTTCTATCACAGCTTGTAAAAACGGTCGCAGTTTTTTTCGAAAACACTGATAGATTGCGTGAGCTAGCTCACGTTATCCTGAGAGTGACGCGGTTTATTTCCACCAGGTTTTCCTGGCAGTTTTTGCCTGCTGACCTACATTTAAAAATATTCTCCTGATTCTTCTGCATTTCGTGATTTTTTTTTTTGTATCGAGGCAAATCGCAAAGAATGGTTCAAAAGGAAAATACGTTGGAGACCCCTCAAGTGGACGGTGAGCCGAGCCCCAGCCCAGTCTCCGGAGAGCCTAGTGCAGAGGCCCCTGGCCCGGTGGAAGAGTCCGGCATCGGAGTCGAATCGACGGGCCACAGAAAATTTATTAGCGGAGTCGTTGAAGGTGATGCTGGAGAAAGATTATGTATGCGTTGGGATAAATATGTATATAATAAAGGATGAATGTGTATACTGAAATGCATATATATATATATATATATATATATATATATTAAAATATGTAGATGTAACTGAAAAAAAATCTATAAGATTATGTGTATATAAAACGTGATCTAGTTAACCGCATACAATCAGAAGCGAGGTGTCGAAATGCTGCAGCAGTTCTGCTGTCAGACTGTATAAGATGAAACATAGTGCTGGCCTCCTCCTCCATGAATTTAAGATGGTCGTCTTTCTTTGGGGACATTCCTGAGTAATACGAAAAATCAGTAATGAGCAAATTCAAGCACCGCCTGCAGCAGGGGGGCAAATATTTGGAGCAGTGAATGTGCACAGGAAACGCACATCAGGGCTGCAGAGTGCGTGGAAACTAAATGTTGTTTTGTCACGCAGGCTTTTATGGTCGACCATGGACAATGGAACAGAGGAAAGAGTTGTTCAGAAGGTACTGTGGATTATTTAAGAATGCATGTTTAATAGCATTATAACAGGATAACTTGTTCTAATGAGTTTGAACTGATTTCCATAGGCAGCAGAAATGGGGACTGAATACATACCTTTATGCACCCAAAGACGACTGCAAACACAGGATGTTCTGGAGAGAGCTGTATTCAGTGGAGGAAGCAGGTGATTACCCAGAATATATCTTTGGATCAGATTTCTTGGGAGAAGGGGAATGTATGATGATTTTAAACCAAGCAACTTGCATATTTTAGATTTTTATAAATGTACAAGAATGTACTCCATTATTATTTTTTTCTACAACTCTTTCATAGAGCAACTCATGACTTTAATTGGTGCTGCTAATGAGCATGGGATAGAGTTCATCTATGCCATTTCCCCTGGATTGGACATTACCTTCTCCAACCAGAAAGAGGTTTCTGCACTCAAGAGAAAACTTGATCAGGTATTGCAGCATTTTATGAAGAACCTGTTAAAATCCTTCTTGATGCATATCTACTGCAGTTTCCTGTATCTTACTATCATACTGTCTTCTTTAACCGTTTTCTTCCCTTTCAGGTTTCACACTTTGGCTGCAAGTCCTTTGCCTTACTTTTTGATGATATTGACCACAATATGTGCCCTGCTGATAAAGAAGTGTTCAGCTCATTTGCACACGCTCAGGTTTCTATCACCAATGAAATCTACCAGTATCTGGGAGAACCTGAAACCTTCCTCTTCTGTCCCACAGGTACCTCATTTCTGCATCTGAATTTTCACATTTCATGCATTTGTTTGCTCTACTTATTCATTTTTTTTTTTTTCTTACCTTGAAATTCAGAGTACTGTGGAACATTCTGCTACCCAAGTGTCTCTCAGTCCCCCTACCTCCACACAGTAGGAGAGAAGCTCCTCCCTGGCATTGATGTGCTATGGACAGGCGAGTCGAATATCTTCCTGTGAAATTGCCGACATCATCATACATGTCAGTATTGAAGATTTATTAATAATAATAATAATTATTGAGATATGTTGTCTTTTCTGTAGGCCCCAAAGTAGTTTCCAAAGACATCACAGTGGAGTCTATTGAAGAGGTATCAAAAATCCTGAGAAGAGCCCCTGTGATCTGGGACAATATTCATGCTAATGATTATGACCAGAAGAGGCTTTTCTTGGGTCCCTACAAGGGCCGCTCCACAGAGCTCATCCCCAGACTGAAGGGAGTCCTCACCAATCCAAACTGCGAGTTTGAATCAAACTTTATAGCAATCCACACTTTGGCCACCTGGTACAAGTCTAATATGAATGGTGTGCGCAAGGATGTGGTCATGAGTAAGTATGGTTAACAGACTATATATATATTTTTTTAAAAATTTGTTTATTCTGCAAACTTCAAAGCATACCGCAGACAGTACAGATCCAGATTGAAATGAGGGGGGAAAAAAATCACCTAATAGCAGATACCACAAGAACTCACCCTAGATCTGCTAGAGAGAACAAAATGTACTTTATTAAGCACCAAGGAAAAACAGATCAATATCAAATAATCACATCAACACTCAAAAGGCAAAAGGGTAATAAAAATAAAGTCATCTCAAAATTGATCACTTTATAGAAGCTTTGATTTTTGTTTTTACATGTGGATAAAATGTGTATATTTGACATGTAATGTTTTAACCAAGAAGCTGTGTCAGTTGTGATGTTTAGCTATGAGGGCATGAAACAAGCCTAGTATTTAGTAAATATGCCTTTAAAACACAACAATACAGGGTTAAAAAAAAATGCTATGAACTTTATAAAAGGTGTGTGGAAAAAGAAAATTGACATTCAAACTAAATTAAACTTTGAGCAAGGGAAAAAAGTGCATGCTTATGGTCAGCTGGGTCATTAAAGCACCTGATGCTGGGTTTATAGACACCAGGAAGCAATTTCTGCAGCCTGGCTTCAATATACTGTAAACCACTTTAAGCAAAGTAAGGCTTATTCAAGGGCATATAGAGTGAAATGGATCCTGAGCATTGCATTTCTCAAACTGCTTTCATTAAGTTTCAGCCTCAGCTCCTCTTCCCATGAATCCTTTAACCAGGAAAAAGGGATGATCATGGGGCAAGAAGATGGTGCTAAAAGATACTCTTTAGTCATTTGGGAGGAGGCATTATATTCTTTAACAGAATTTACTCTTAAGAAATAAGATCATGCTATTGAAAGTAGTAAAGTCATGGGTTGGTACACCAAGTTTAGTTACAAGGGTTTCAAAGTTTCCAAAAGTGTCATTAAATGTTAATGCAGTATAATCTCTCAGTATGAGGTTACCATAATCTTGCACTGAAATCCAGATTATTAATGGATGTACGTCTCGGCTTTGTGTTTTTGTTTTCACCTTGCCTCTTTACCAGCTGATGGTGAGGACAGCACTGTCTCCATCCAAATTAAGTTGGAGAATGAAGGCAGTGATGAAGAACTGGAGACAGACATGCTATATAGCCCACAGCTTGCTCTAAAACTGGCTCTCACAGAATGGCTAGGAGAGTTTGGTGTGCCCCACCAATACAACAGTAAGTTTAATCTCCATAAAGTACCTTTTGTTAATAGACTTTTTTTTTTTGTGTAATTTAAGGAGTGCTTCCTGAAATACTTAAAATCATACTGAATGCACTGACACTGTTCTTTCAGGTCGGCAGGTGCCTCAGAGTGGTGCCAAAGGCACGGGCATAGATGTGTCATCCATGGCTGCTCCCTCTCTTTGTTCCTCCACGACAGTCACAACTGTGTTCCAGCAGCCCATCATGTCTCCAGCAATGCCTCCTCTGTGCCTGGATCCAATCTCACTCCCCATGGCAAAAAGACCTCAGGAGGAAGAGGAGGTAAAGTTTGCATTATGACACAATTGTTGCACTTGTATGGCCCTAATGAGTACTTTATAGGAATGAAGGTTTCTGTTCATGCCGATTGTCACCTAATAAAAGTATCATTCAGGTCATTGATTAAATAAACAACTAATGATTGCATGTCTGGAAGTATTTATGCTCTTTTTATAATCGGGTACAATCCAGATTTTACAAATTGTATTTATTTTTTAATGGGCATGTTCAGGTGGAGGTGGAAAAGAAGGATTCAGATGAGGAGCCCATGGAGATGGTGGTTGAGAAGCAGGATGAGGCAGAGCCAGAAGCAGAAGTTGACCCAGAAGAGAAGCATGTAGGTCCTATTTTAGCTGACAAGATGGCTGAGGACCTCAAGCCTATGGATACAGACAAAGAGAGTCTGGCAGAGTCCAAGTCCCCTGAGGAGTCAATCCAGGAGGACTCTGGTAGTGATATTGCCCCTATGCAGACAGATGATCAGCTCAAACAGGTGCTGCAAACATTTGTAAGTCTTTTCTCTTTTATATCTGTATTTGAAGGCAAAACCAAATTAAAATGCCTATAAAGTCTCATCATTGCTTATTTGTGTCCACAGGAAGTGTTTGTACCTGGGCCCAATGAAAAGCCACTGTTCACAGCAGAGCCCCTTACCCTGGAGGACCTGTGCTTGCTGGCAGAGCTCTTCTATCTGCCTTACGAACATGGACCCAAGGCCATGCAAATGTTAAAGGAGTTCAACTGGCTAAGAGCCAACAGCAGCGTTGTTAGTGTCAACTGCAAGAGGAGAGAATCTGAAAAGGTGGGTTAACTTACTGAGAAACGCATGGAGTGAGTTTAGAGAACGAGGTCCATCAGAGGGCTAGTCTGTTATCAACTAAACATGCTGTTCACAGTTCAGAAAACAAAATGGTGGATGTGTACTACCCTTACTGCCCATTGGGTGGTGTGGTTATGACAGCAAATGGTGTGCTTGCACTAGATCTTAGTACTGTCCTTTTATTTGTGTAAACTACAACTTCCCTTAACATGTTTTTTGCTTTTAGTTACATAGTCACATGTCACAGTAGGAAAGCACAAGTGTAAATTATATCAACACTGCCATGCCTTATTGGGACACTTTTATTAAATAAAATCATTGCTAATGTGATAAGTGACATGGATGCTTTTTCCTTGTACCACAAGTAAGAACTCTTAAATGGTTTAGTGCTTTCTTTTTTTCCATCAGTATTTATCTTTTTCAAACGCTGTGTTGAACGCAGGTAACAGAATGGCAGTCACGGGCAGAAAAGTTTGAGGAGATGTGCTGCTCAGTCATCCAGATGTTCACACGGCTGTCTAATACAGCCAACCGCACCATCCTGTACGACCTCTACCCTTACATCTGGGACATCAAGAGCATCATTTCTATGGTCAAGTCTTTTGTCCAGTGGCTCGGTATGTTTAAGGGGAACCGCGGGGTGCTTATTCTTAGAGAGCAGTAGCTTAGCATCAAGTCCATTCAAGTGTAGTAATCCTTTTTTCATTCTCAGGGACATATTTACATATAAATTACTAAAGCACATCATTAAAACAAAAAACAAAACAAAAAAAACTGATTTTAAATAACAAACACTGTAATAATTGATCATTTAGCTGCATGGATTCCATTCTAGTCCTGGACTATGTTGTTTTAATGAGGGGGGAAATTTTTATATATATCATTCGCAATCTGCCTTACAGATAGCGATATTTCTGATCTTCTGCATCACTTTATGTAGGGTTAGAATTTTTGGCAAATATTCCCAGTTTAAATTGGTAGCAGGTTACTGTAGATGAGCTTAGAAACAGGTCAGGTCAAATGCATCACCTTTAAATAGTTATAAATCTATTAATTTCTCCTGATTTTTCATCTGACTGAATGCTGCTTGCACTGCTAGTGTCCTCCTTTTTATTCCACAACCATTTGCCCCATGTTTATAATGTCTAAACTGAGTATCTGTGGAAAAATGTCCCAGCAGGGTTACTGCTGCTTGCTGTGTATCCAGTAACATCACTGCTGCGTTCCCACACAGACACACTTGCTTCCATTTCTCCGTCTGTGGGGATGGGCACAGGGGGAAATCCCCATCCCCCCTCCTCCTCCATGCCCTAGCGCGCACGCGAGCTTGGAGAGCAAGTTGACTGACTCACTGTGGAAGGCCATTCTGGTGCATAAACAAAGAATCAGAAATATCTAAATTATTCTATATGAGTCACATGAATATACTACAGGAAGTCTTACACTGTTACCTCACTGAGTAATCTCTAACATGAGGTTATTGTTGGATTTTTAACCTATTGAATCATGTGCTCAGTCTGTATCAGGGTGGGATGCATCACATTGTGAAAGAGGATATTCTTTCTTTTTCTTCCACTGTCTCTCCCTCTACCTCACTTTACTCTTTCAGGTGATGTGCTGTGATATAGCCTGAGTAACATGCAGTCTTGTCATATCATCTCCATCTCTTTTGGAGTGTTTGTTTGAATAGTCTGAAGCACCAGCATGGCCTGTAGGTTACTCCCTGTAACCCAGTTTCATTCACAGGTTTCTGTCCTGTCCGGCTATATGGTAAAGCTGAAGTCTCTAGTCCACAGTACACAGCAGGCAGCATACCCACACTGGCAAATCCACATCAAAAGTCCACACTGCTGGCTTGATGCTGCAGTAAATGGTCTTAAACATTCAAGCCTCACCAAAGAATTTAAAGCCCCATAAATATAGTTGCCTGTCAGTATTCTTAATACTTCTACTGTTGCTATTAGCATTTGTTTTTTCCATCAGTCCCCATGTTT
This sequence comes from Heterochromis multidens, assembly GCA_015108495.1. Taxonomy (NCBI): domain Eukaryota; kingdom Metazoa; phylum Chordata; class Actinopteri; order Cichliformes; family Cichlidae; genus Heterochromis; species Heterochromis multidens. The sequence continues at coordinate 65,835 of VUQS01016923.1, read as the reverse complement.
TTGCCCCTATTAAAAGCTGTGCAGCTGGCACTTAGTCACAACTTCCCTGGTTATTGTACTGAGAATACTTACTAATAACTATTTTCTACTGTTTTCTCCCTTCACTATGTACAGATGGAAGAATCCACAGTACAAGTTTCTACTGCTATTGGATCGACAGTGGCCGATGTATGCACAGTGCAGGCGTTGTCTCTTTGTTTTGTTCATGTTTCAAATGGATCTGTTTAATTTTATTTTAAAGCAAAATTTTTAAACGTAAAAGAATGATTTGGAGGAAAAGAAGCTGCCCTCTGGATGAAGTCACATTTTGCGCAGCGATTTTAAGTCTGAATACTAAGTGTTAACTCCCAAATTTCTCTTTGGCAGCATCTCTAACTTGTTTTTTTTTTGTTTTTGTTTCTGTCAGTAGGCCTATAGATTTGGCTCAGACCAGCCTGATGCACTCGCTCAAGGGACTTCACACTTGGCTTTAAAATTTTAAGTGTGCCGCATGATGCACATGATACTGTTTCTGACTGTGAGTGTGCTCACCCAAAAAAAAAGGGGCAGAAAGACAAAAGAACAAATGTTCCACATTTTCTGCATAAATGCTACTGTGCTAGGACTGTGCAGTCTGACTAGATAATCCTCTAATCTTTAGTACATTTTGTGGTTTTTAATCTGGATAACCAGGTTCTGAGTTCCTTCCTGTGGGTGCATCTGTGTGCTGTGTTGTCAGCTCGTCAAAGGAAATGTTTTAGGTATCAGGGCGAGATTCATATGTAAAGCACTGTTAGGTGTCCTGCACGCGCGCTGCATTTGTCTGGTCACATGACAGGGCTTCTTGTCAACCAGGGATTGGTCTTTATTAGCAGCTTGGACTCTAAGAGCCTTGTTAATTTGCTCTTTTATATTTTGTTTTTAATAGTAAGCTGAGAGGTCCTTTAACTCAGGAAATACAGGTCATGCTGCCTCTCATTTTGTCTTCCTGGTTTTTAATGACTTGTGCTTCCCCATCATGTGACAAGGCAGATAAAATAAGAATGTGACTTCACATGAGGTGCTAGGATCAGTGGGGTGACAGCAGCTAAAGCTTACTTTAGTGGTCCATAGACAGAATTTATCTTTTGGTTTTTGGTTTTTCTCCCCCCTCTCTCGTGGCCAGTATTCATGAAGTGCGTCAGCTTTTCAAATGAGAAATCGCTGAGAATTAAAGACCTGCATAAAATAACTTGGCACATGCACACCATGTTATATGGAGCTGTTCAATAACATTGCATTGGCACAGAGCATTTACAAAGGTGCAGAGTTGTTTTTTTTTTTAAAGTAATATGTGTCTTGCACCAGGTTCCTTCTAGCATACATAAGCTTTAGGTGCTTGAGCCCCATTTGATTGCAAACTATATTCTCTACATATAATTTATCTATTCCAAATTGGATCCTTTCTATGTTTTAATGATTTAAAAAAATTAATTCATAAATATTTTGCTATTAGATACATATGACCCCCTTCATTCCCATCTCCCCACTCCCTTCATCTGTATCAGAGAGCCCCATCCTGTGGTAACAATGTCCGCTTGGCTCTGCTCCTAACAGGGTGTCGTAGTCAGTCCTCAGCACAATTCCTTAGAGGAGACCAAGAGCCCTGGGCCTTTAGGGGAGGTCTAGCAGGAGAGTTCCAGGTATCTAATGCACCGAATTTACAGCAATCAAATGGAAAAAAGAAAAAAGAGTGCCATGAGCAAAGAAGACGATGGTGTTATGTGTGTAGGTATGAAGGGGTTTGGTCTGTCAAAGGTGAGCTGATTGCAGTGGCTTAGGCTCACAACATCCAGGCTCCATCCCCTCCACTTGATCTCCAAACATGTTTGTGCCCTAGCATCACTTTGGGATATTGGCAGTATGTGTGAGGGGAGTGGGTGACCTGAATCCCATCCTGAAAAAAGAAATTAAAGCCAGTGTTTGGCATGGCATCTTCCAATTGCGTTGCTGCTCCTGATTAATTTTGGTTTCTTTCAGCAACTGCCCAAGGAGATGCTGCTTTTCCCTGGCGCATGCGGCGCAAGCGAGTATGGTTAGGTTTTATTTTCATGACATATCATTTCTTTGCAGGAAAGCACAGCGCACAAAGCCAGCCCTTTGCAAGCGCACGCGCAAGCATCGCAGCGCCAGCGAGAACGCAAGCGTGTATGCGATGAGAGAACTCCATGATTAAACACATCAGTCCAGTCTAAAACTGTGTTTCCAGCCCAGACTCCCAATGGCATCTAACATGCTGTTGAGTGACTCAGTTGGCACACATTTAATTCCCCGCTTTGGGTTTTTGTTTCTTGGAGTTCTCTCTGTCTTTCTGCGCCAGCATCATTATTTTTCTCAACAGGAGGGTCCTGCGCAGCGAAGTATTGCGATGCCTTACAAAAAGGGAAAGGAGCATCTCCTTCAGCCAGTAAAACCTTAGTCAGACCAAAACACAAGCCTTTTTTTCTTTTTATTATGTTTGCAAATGTGCTATGTTTCTCTGGCAAAAATGAGAGGTGATGTTTGCTCTTGTTGTCCACTGTCAGGTCAACAAGGAACTCCACTTTATAGACTTCTGTTGTCTTCAGAGTATTTCACACTCCAAAGCACTTTACTGTCTTTAGTTTCTTTTGGGTTGATAGTGGTTCAACTTAGCAAACACACAGTGAGGCAGTCAGCCAGTATAGCACTGCACCTTTTCCCTGTAAAACTGAACCTGTTTGTTTTGATACCCACAGAGATTGTTGCCAATAGATGGGGCAAACGATCTTTTCTACCAACCTCCACCTTCATTGCCAACCTCAAAAATTTATACCATAAGGCCGTACTTTCCCAAAGATGAGGTAAGATGCTTGCTTGTGAGTTAAGTTGTGCCCCTGTAGTCCTCTTTAACTTAAAAGTTGCTGAGCATTGATGATGCAATACTGTGTTAGTATTCCCACAAAAATGGCCTATTTAAAGCTTGAATGTCTGGAGGGAATTTCTTTAAGTGTGACACAAATGTTCACTTGGACTCAAGAATGACCTGATTAGTGTTTGCTTGTTAAATGTCACAAAACACTTTTTCACCATAACTCATGCATTCATTTGCTAATTATAACATTATTTCACATAAATGTGACATTAGACTTGGGAGAGCCATCCAAGTATTCTGTATAATTAAATTTTTCATCCATCTGAGACCAACAAAGTGATTTACTTCTGTAAAATCCCCTCCAGCTAATATTTGACCATATTTTGTATTTATTAACATACTGAATGAGTGATCCTAACCTACCTGTTGCTGTTTTTTTTTTTTCTTTTTTCCATTACATTAAAATTCAAGTCTGGACAAACATTAATGTAAACTGCAAGTTGAGTGGTTGACAGAAGCCATACAACTTATGAGGCAGTTATACTAGTAGTGTTAGCGTCAGTTGCTCAGGTTATTCTGGATGTGTCAACTCATCCACTTCATTAATAGCTGTTATCTGTGTCTTTATGCAGGCTGCAGTGTATAAAATATGTAAAGAGATGTACTGTGAAGGAATGGATGATGTACCATTGTCTGATGAGGATCCTGACCTCATAGGAGACAGGTAAAAACATGAAGATGTATTTGTTTAGTCAGCACAGTTTAAAACTTGGACCCCCCCCCCATTCATTGACTAATAAAAGCCTTACTGTTTGTTCACAGGTTAGTAGGAGGTCTCCTGACACTAAGTTCAGACTATGGGTTTGTGCTAGAGGATGATGAAGGGATCTGCGGTTATGCTCTTGGCACCGTAGATGTTAAACCCTTTATCAAGAAATGCAAGTTGAGCTGGATTCCCTTCATGCAAGAGAAATACCACAAACCTGACTGTGATAAGGACCTCACAGAGGCTGAGGTATGCTCATAATCCATTTCTTTCTATCATAATATTGAGTGTCATATTGTGTCCTTTTTGTTAAAATTACTTAACAATCTGTCCTTGTCCCTGCAGAAGATGATGCTGAGTTTCCATGAAGAGGAGGAGGGTCTTCCAGACTCTTTCCTCTCCAACTTTCCCTCTCTCATCAAGGTTGACATTCATGCCAAAGTCACTGACCCCAGCGTGGCCAAAAGCATGATGGGGTGCCTATTATCTTCTCTTAAGGCCAACGGTAGGTGGCACCCAATTTTAATTATGGCAACAGTGTCTCCACCCCCCTGCCTAATAACTGCTCCATAGAAGTGTTGATTCATTAGGTTTATTTATCAGGTTTTAGTAACAAAATGGAAAACAAAGTCTCACTTATCTAGATGTAATGTGTACATGAGGCCAAAGTCCAAATTGACAAGCAGGCTCCTCAGCTGACTTTTAGTCAGGTAGTTTATCCATATAATGGTAGAATACAACCTTTTGAGGTCACTACCCTATGTTGACTTTGTTTTTATTGTGAAGGCTTCTTTACCCTTTTTAGATTTTAATGTGAGCAAAGCATCAAGTAAGGGTAATAAATTTTGGTTATTCTCCTATCTCTGTCTTCTTTCTCTGTCAGGGTCCAGTGGTGCGTTCTGTAAGGTTCGACAGACTGATAAGCGAATGTTGGACTTCTATAGTAAGCTGGGATGCTTTGAAGTAGCCAAAATGGAGGGCTTTCCCAAAGATGTCATCATTATGGGGCGCAGCCTTTAAAGAAACATCCTGCTACAATAACGGACAAAGAGCAAGTTGACAGTTTAAACGTGTTTGCTACCTTCATGAGAGAACTTTCATGGTGATTTTTATACCACATTACCAATCTGGGCTCTTTTTAGGATTTATGTGTGGAAGCACAGCAGATGCCTGTGCTGCCCTTAGATGTTTTGGCTCCACTGGATTTGGCTCCACTGGATTCAGCACATCGAAGGCCATGGAGTGATCTGTAGTCTCTTTCAGTCAATAACACACAAGTGGGATCCTTTCTCTGATCCCACTCCTCCTATATCTGCAGGGGGAAGGAAGCGATGACTCCATAAGCC
>VUQS01016923.1:47518-58510 GCA_015108495.1 Heterochromis multidens | reverse complement strand
TCACCACCCACTTTTTTTTAGGTATACCTGTTCAACTACTCCTTAATGCAAATATCTAATCAGCCAATCACATGACAGCAACTCAGTGCCTTTAGGCATGCAGACATGGTCAAGACGGCCTACTGAAGTTTAAACTGAGCATCAGACTGGGAATGAAAGGTGATTTAAGTGACTTTGAATGTGGCATGATTGTTGGTGCCAGACGGGCTGGTCTGGGATTTTCCCACACAGTCATCTCTGGGGTTTACAGAGAACAGTCAGAAAAAGAGGAAAATATCCCGTAAGCAGAAGTTCTCTGAGGGACGGTGCCTTGTTGAGGTCAGAGGAGAATGACCAGACTGCTTCGAGCTGATAGGAAGACGACAGAAACTCAAATGACACTTTACAACCAAGGAATGCAGAATAGCATCTCTGAACACACAACACATTGAACCGTGAAGCAGATGGGCTTACAGCAGCAGAAGACCACACCGGGTGCCACTCCTGTCAGCTAAGAACAGGAAACTGAGGCTACAAGTCGCATGGGCTCACCAAAATTGGACAGAAGACTGGAAAAACTGGATTTCTGCTGCAACATTCAGATGGTAGGGTCAGAATTTGGCATAAACAACATGAAAGCTTGGATCCATCCCACCTTGTATCAATGATTCAGGCTGCTGGTGGTGTAGTGGTGTAGGGCGTATTTTCTTGGCACACTTTGAACCCCTCAGTACCAGCTGAGTATCTTTTAAACACCACAGCCTACCTGAGTGTTGTTGCTGACCATGTCCATCCCTTTATGACCACAGTGTACCATCTTCTAACCCACCATGTCACAAAGCTCAGATCATCTCAAACTGGTTTCTGGAGCATGACAATGAGTTCACTGCACCCAAGTGTCCTCCACAGTCACCAGGCAGTTCTGAAAGAAAAACTTTGTATAGCAAAGTGTATCTGATTAAGTGGTATACCTGTCATGTTTGATGGAAGCCTTGTAATATTGTAATACCAACTTTATTTTTTAAATTCTTTTTAATATCCTATATTTTATTTTAATTTTTTTTTTTAATCAAGTTTAAGTGTATTTAAGTTTATTTACCACCACTGTTTATCATCTCAGGTAAATTAGAAATCGATCTCATGTGTTAATCAGTAAATGCAGGATTTCTAGGTCCACAGGCGCGCATTGATGACGCAGCAGTTATGCTTGTAGGCTGCGACGCGTTTGTTATTTATCGTGGAGGGCTCATTAGGCAGCAAAGCGCCAACAGAAAACCAAACTTCACCGCGTCTACAAAATGTCTTTCCACGACGATGACTCCTCGGACGTCGGACTGACCGGTCAATCAAGGCTGGAGAGCTTCCTTTTCAGTAAGGGCCAGTTAAACAGTCTGTTAGAGATGCTGTGTAGGCGCACACGTGGGTTTCTGCTGTGATGTTCCTCCAGAAAAATCTGCCTCTTTATTTTTACTGTTTTCTTTTGTTCTTTGTTTAAAACTGTAACCAGTTAAATTCTGGTCTTGCAATTTTATTCCAGGCTGTGAGCTGTCCTCCAAAGTACCTTTCTACACTTTCCAAGGAGATGAAGAGGAGGACCTGGAGCACTTCCTTGAACTCAGAACAGTATGTACAGCTTTGTTACCATCATTGTGATTTAGCAATGGCACGAATACACCAGTCAGTCCCACTTTAGTCTGGCTGCAAACAGTGAGCTTTAGTGTTTTGATTGCTGCAGGTTTGCTTAGGTGATGGTGCCAAGGAGGAGAGCAATGTGGTGGAGGTGACAGCCATGAACCACCAAGGAAAGACGATTTCAGTGCCCATTGCCAACCTTCACATAAAGTGTCTCCCCATGGTGCGTAAACTCTGCAGGCAGACCGATGTGCCACGCAGTTGAAGTTTGATCTCTCTTAACTTTGATGCTTCTGTCCTCAGGTGAGTCTGGGTGAGTTTGAGCTGAAAGCCCCCGTGACCATCCGACTCAAGGCCGGCACCGGGCCGGTCTCTGTTAGTGGGCTGCACCTTATTGGTAATAGTTTATTTTCTTTTTGCTTAAATACTTTAACATTCCCTGTGCTGATATTTTAAGAAGCCCACCGACAGCATCTCTTCACTTTTCAGACCATTCATGTGATTCATATCAAGATAATAGTAATCACTGAATGGTAACTCATCCAATTTCTAAAGTGTTGATGTGGGTACCCTGCTTTCGAACCAAGCCCATCCAAATGCAACAGGAACCATTTTTAATTCTGATTGGGCAAAACAGTTTGAATACCTCTTCTTGGCCTTTAAGGAAATTAATCAGAAAATTAGTTGGAGTCGTTCCAGTTGACTGTTTGACTTATTGGTCTATATTAGGGATCGGGGGGCATGGATAAAATAAGGGCCACACTTTCAAACACCTAAGTTAAAAAATGTCAACCATAACCCTGAAATATGATGAACTACATGGATTTTGGTAGACTTAGAACTTAAGAATAAGGTCCTTGTTCAACCAGTGTTTGGATAAAACAGTCCACTTAAATGCTGTATCAGCTTTTAATTTTTTATATATATTTAACAGTTTAAGTGAATGTGTTGTAGTTAATAACAGAAAAATGATTTGCACATACGTGGAGTGCAGTCTGCAGAAATCAAGTGACTTGTTACAGTACTTCACCTCAAGATCCATGAATATAGATCTTCCTTTTTATATTTATTCCTTTTTTTGGTGGGAGGCCGGGCTTGTTTAGTTTGCCTTTTCCCCCATAAAGAGGACATTTGATGACCTCCCCAGTACCCTTGATGACGAGTTTTGACACCTCAGTATACATCAATAAAGATGTGGTTTGACAACCATTAGAATAGTTTCCAGGTTTCTTCCAAGGGTACCTGCATAGGCAGAGACCACCCTCACTAACGTCTGATGCACACCCAGTCATTTAGTTCTATAAGCGGGCTTGAAATATGACAAAAACTGCTTTTTATTGCTTGGACAGTCACCAGTATCACTTTTATAAGAAGAGAAGCACTACATCATCAGCCTTTCAGGGCTAATTTATTATTTTTGGCAGGAATTCCCCAATCTAATGGAAACCTCTAGCTCTAACTTATTGATCATGTACTTTTACTAAATGTTTACTCAGATTAACTTTTTTTTAGGTTATTGAATATGTTCCACCTCTCATACAAGAGGCTTCTTTAATTCTGAAAGCTGATTGGAGGTCCGAGATATTTAAACTCCAATGGGGTTGTCACCTTGGAGGTGGTCCTGAGGCTCTCAAGTGAACCTGAAATACAAGTCCAGTTGCCTTCAGCTCAAGTGCTTAAGACACCCATGACCTGCATGACTGAGAACCTACACAGACACTTTGCAAGACAGTTTGCACCCCACAGCTCAACTACCAACAAGGCTTATTGAAAAACTGTAGTCTACAACGTCTGCATTAGGATCCAAATGTGTTTAATCCTCAACACTGATGAGATGCCATGAACTTCCTGTATAGTGAAAGACCTGGAGTAACCTTAGTGCTCCCTTGTGTATTACCAGAATAGCTGGAGTGCAATCTGAGAAAACTGCTTCTGAAATCCTTTTGCTTTTTATTTGACACTGCTATATGAAAGGTTAAATGTATCTCTGGGCAATAAAACTTTCTAAATTCCCCTCTAAAAAGAAATCTGCAACTTTTGATATGCGCTCGACTGTGAATTTTAAAAAGTGCATTAACTTCTTTCAAAAATCTGTGCAATGTGTGCCTTTCTTTTCCTCTTTCCGCTGGTTCGAATTAGTGTGTGCATGAGGGTCAACTGTGAGGGCAGATTCATTAAAGCGACCTTTCTGGCCCTTGAAACAAAACATGCAGTCCAGACTGCAAATATTTCAACAGTCAGGTTTTTTTTTTGTTTTTTTTTTGTTCTTTCAATATGAAACAAAATAATAGAACATTAAAGCGCCAAGTCTCGCACTCGCAGTCTTGATGGTAATACCAGGATTCAGTGTAACACAGTGAACTGACATTTTCTCCTGATCTTCTCAGCCTCGCAGGTCGAAGACTCCGATTTGTCTGAGGAAGAAGACGAGGAGGATGATGAGGAGGAGGAAGAAGAGGAAGAGCTGCCTGCCATCAAACCAGCAAAGAAGAAGCAGAAGCAGTAGGCGGAGAGGTCACTGATGGATTTTTTTTGAAATGGCTCACTAACTGATGTGTTTTAAGAAATAAAAATTTTTTGATACCAGACGGACACATTTTACAAAGTTCCCACTTCTTCCACACCAGCCACATGAATGCTGTGTGTGGTGGCAGCTAATGGTGCAGTTGGAGGAATCACGACGGGCTCTGATGTTCTCGCCTCTCCTCTCCTCGGTTTCTCACTGCGAGCGCTGCAGCAGTGTAACTCACTTGCAGAAGAACTGTTTTTTTGCTATCAAATGCTACCCACAGTTTTATACTGTATGATTCAGTCACCACTGAAGGTGGTGAAAGAGGTGTCATTTTACCACCAGCGGTTCTTGGAATTGTTTAAAGATGCTGATCTAGTGAAAATAAAACTATCATTGTGCACTTGTCAGACGGGGAAGAAAATGTATTCCAATTCAAACTGAATGGTGCAGACAGATGATACATGCATACAGTATATTAAATGCTCTTGATTCATAGGAGTGTCTCCCATTTCCTGCCAGTTGTAATATCAGAATACTGTTTTTCTATGTGATGTTTCCATTCTAAATGTGAAGATTTGTAAGAAAGCATTTTTGTCCAAATAAATGAGTAATTCCAGCACAATAAATAAAATACAGTTTATGTCTCTTCGTGGTCATAGTGCCTTCTTTGAAACACATTAGCTAAGAAACCTTTTAGAATTTAGAAGGTGTGCTTAAGTCAGATTACCAAATTGTCTTTATTGAAGCCTTAGAAACTACACTGCCCAGCCAAAAAAAGAAGTCACACTCTTGGACCACCTTTGGCATGCACTCACTGTGGCATCATTTCAATAAGCTTCTACAATGTTGTTGCACAGAGTTGAACCTCTGCCTAAAGTCTTCTCTAGCACATCCTAAAGATTCTCAATGGGGTTAGGGTCTGGAGTCTGTGGTGGCCAGTCCATGTCTGAAAGTGATTTCTCATGCTTCCTGATCTAGTCTTGCACAATTTGAGTCTGATGAATCCTGGCATTGTGATCTTGGAATATGCCCATGCTGTTAGGGAAGAAAAAAAATCCATTAATGGGAAAACCTGGTCAATCCCTATAATTCTGGCAGCTGAACCTAGACCTCCAGTCTAATGGGAGGCTCTTATCTACACTGCCCGGCCAAAAGAAAATTCACCAGGTGGTGGCATTTATTTTGGCCAGGCAGTGTATATTCAGTTCCAAAGTAAATCACTTTAACCGTGATAAAATTCAAGAAAAGTATGAAATGCAAAGCTGAATTTAGCAGGAAGGATGTAAAAGAAACAAAATGAAGACAAATAGGCAACAGAGAAAAATACAAAACAATACCACAAGCAAAAAGACAGGTTCATAATAATTCATCCCCTGCTTCCACCTGGAGTTAACTGTAGCCTGTGTAAAAGTACCCGCCAGGCTGTCCATAAACCACCAACAATGGAGAGCTCGGGGTGTTTGTAGGGTGAGAATGAAAATAGTGAGCATAGTAAAAGCTTTATGAAAGCAGATGCAGTCGGGTTACATTCTGAATCAGCTTCATAGATGTTACTACACCATCTGCAAATGTACTTTTGTGTAAAGACATGATCTTTTCAAGGTAGCTGGAGTGAATTGTTTAACCTGCAGGTTGGCAGAGCCACACCACTTGGTTTCACTAATGCCCCTTGTACTTGGAATCCAATCTGAATATACAGGCTTTGAGATCTTCCTTGTCACACACAATGCACTTTTGAAAGAGTTTCTTAAAATGCTTCACTGTATACTGAGAGCATATCTGAATGACAACAGTCATTTGCCAGGAAACCATTCAAAGTCCATTCAAAAGTTGTCAGTTGGGGAGCATAAAGATAAGACAGGAGGAAAAGGAGAATCACTGGTGAACCCGACACAACTGTCAACTGGACGTGCTTTGCTCACTTGATTAAGCCTGAGGATGAAAAATGAGCCAATGTGAAAATGCAAAAACCTGCAGTCCCTCAAATGGCCACTTGCATGTCCGGTTTCAAAATGCACTCAATACTCCCAGACTTACTAGTCAAAATGCCCAACTTCAGAGCACAAATGAACACATTTACAGCCTGGTACAACTAATGATTTCAGTCTCTAAATTGTACGGGGGCTGAATTTCTCGGTAACTCATCCTCTTCCATTTTATTAAGACTTAAAGTTAGTTACAGCGGCTTTGGGTGAGCAGTGAATCGTGATACAGTGTGCTGTGTGCTGGCCAGATGGGCAGCAGTCCCACAGAAGAAAAGTTGAGGGATTGATTGCTTACAAGCGCACTGTTGAGCGTCAGATGTCCAAAAGAGGGTAACACCACCTCAAGCCATGCTGCTACTATGGTGACATGAGAAATGACCACCTGTGCAGTGTCCTTGATGGCAGCTTTCTGCTACCAGCAGAACAGTGAAGCTGTCTCTTTCTCTAGTCTGTGAGGGGAGAAAACAACATACATAGCAACCTCAGATGACATCACATTACCTGCTCTGGATTTGGATGAGTGTATGTCACACCTTTTGGGAATATTGTGAGGCAGATTCATCAGATTACACATCACTACAGTGTAAAAACCCCTCAAATGGTGATGTGTCACATAGCAAATCAATGTGTAACAATCTTCCAACTAGTTAATGTCACCTTCACTCAGAGCAGGTGGTGCTGCTTCTTATTTTCTGACTCATAAACCACATCCAACTGGTCGGTGTTGAGTAGGAGTTTTGTGAACCTTTGCAGCACTTTTATTGCTTATCAGGGTTTTATGGTCCAGCATCTGCGTGATGTGTTAAACGCTCACTTTCAAGTAGAGGTTACAGCTGTGTCCAGAGCAGTGTTTGTGTCTGTAGCAACATACTGATTAACACAGAGAAGCAAAATCTAGCACTAAATAAAAAAAACCCTCCTTACAGTGGAAGTATGTCTGTGTCATTCTTTTCACTGAAACCCTTTTCCATGTAATATACTTGGATCCTATTTTGTACACATCAAGTAGAAGAAACTACTTTCGGCTGCTCCCTTATTCACAAGGGGTCACCACAGCAGATAGGGCCGCATGTTTGATTTGGCAGCTTTTTTTTTTAAATGTTTTTTTTTAATACCAGATGCCCTTCCTGATGCAACCCCAAAGGGATTTGTGTCTCCTCCCAGGAATCTTTTGCTTGTTAGGTGAATGTGTGAGGCACTGCACTATGGAGACACTCCATCAAACACAGAAGTTTAGTAAAAATATATATTTTTAAGTTGTTCAGTAATTCTATATCAAATGTATTTTGAATACTTTCAAGAATGAAGCTACAGCACACATGGCTGATTTGTAATTTTATTCATCATCAGTCAGCAGTGACTGGAAAGTACCATGAAGTACAGTGGGGAAAGAATCCAGCTTGATCTTTGCCAAAGCTTAGCTCACCATAGAAATGGTTGATGCTGAGTCACTCATTTCTTTCATTAGCTCATTGACAGCTAATGAAACAGAAAGCTGTAGATGGATGACATTGGTTCTCACTGGCAGGGTATAGAGCCACTGCAATGTGGTAGGAATGAACAGGTTAAATATGTAGTTGGACTAAATTTAATGAATATGATTTTTGTATGGAAATTTAAAAAAAAAAAAGAGTTTGGTGATATTATTGTGCTGACATTTACTGAAATTTAACTTCGATCCATTTTGCCTCAGGAGCTTTTTTTCTGCTTCTGAACTGGGGCAAAATAATGTCTGAGAACAAATCATGCGACATACCATCCGGGTTGGTATTGGTGACCAGGGTGCTGGTAACTGGTTCGCTGCCAGAACACCACTTGAGTTGTGTCCTAACAAGCAGCACTGTTTAAAACATGATGATATCCCACAAATGTGCAGTGTGGATTGTAGCTCTAGACCTTGCTAAACTTGGAGGTCCTGTGCAAACCATGAATGACATGCATTGACCTGGGGGGTCATAGTTCAGCTGTGCTGGTGATGACAGAAGTGTCATTTGTCAGCCCACAGATGTTCACCAGTTCTCTGACCTGATCCTGAATGGACTGGAGGACTGTTTACATTTTGAAGGCTAATTAATCTGGTGATAACCCAGGCCTAATCTGAACCATATGCTATCAGAAAATGTTATTTATTTATTTTAAAGTTCTTCAAAGTCTTGGCAATCAGGGGACAAATAAAGGGGATAAGAAAGGAGCTAGGGTTAGGGTCACTGATGATGACTTAGGCCTCAGAAAGTTAAAGAAGTCTCTCTCTCTCTCTCTCTCTCTCTATATATATATATATATATATATATATATATATATATATATATATATATATATATGTGTGTATATATATATATATATATATATATATATATACACACACACATATATATATATATATATATATATGGTATTATCGTATTATATATGCATTTCGGTAAATCATAGTTAAAAGATAGCTCATGTCTGGTAACTGAAGTATATTTGGTTGTCAAACAAAAGGGAATGTACAGAAAAATATTACAACACTAATACAATTTTTGAAAGCAAAACCTGGAAAAATATTCATTTTAACACACTTACACACTTACTTGTTAAATAAAATATGTGTGCTGTCCATTAAACAAATTAATTAAAAGTGCCTGGACCTTTCCTGTTAGTGTTTTTCTAATAATCTACACAAAACATGGTGGCTATCATGTCAGTATGAACCAGAATCTCAGAGGAGTCTTTCAAGCACTTTGTTGAATTTCTGCAACAAAGAATTAAGGCAGTTCTGAAGGCAAAAGGAGATCAAAGCAAGATGTAGCTAATGAAGTGGCAGGTAACTGTATGTCCATCTGAGAAACCAGCATATATGGTAAAGTAAAACTGATGTTTGTTTGGTAAATACTTGGCTGAAACAAAAAGTAAAAGTGAAATCCACACAGCTCATATGTAATACCTTAATTTGTAACAAAAATGTTATGCTTAAAAAAATGCATAACTTAAAAAAGTATTTATTCAAGTATAATTTCAGTACAGTATTTATTTTGATCATTTCTATTCCAGCCTTTAGAAATAGTTGAGTATATCCCTTTAAAATGTGCAGGAAAATTGAAATAATAAATGTAATAATCACTCTAAATTTCCAAGTTTCCACCTCTGACACTAGTGTAGCACAAAGTTACTATGGCAACAACTGACATCACGTTGTACTGTCTCTAATTAACCTAGCTTGTCACTATGAAAGATCTCTGAAAGGTCCTGAAACACTAATCTAAAATGCCTTCTGTTCATACATACAAATACTGGTTCAGTTTACCTGCACTTATACACTGTGCTTTGTTTATTTTCACTTACATGCATTGTATTAATGTTGCCTGTTCCCCTTCAGCTGAAACTTGACAGAGGGCTGGTTTATGTTAGAATGATTTCCCTGAGCAAAAATAGACCTGCAGATCAATAAACATTGGCTACGGATTTTTGTCTTTGATGTTTGTGCACTTTGTGTGTGTGTGTGCGCGCTATCCTGGATTAGAGTTTTGGCACAGATTTCAAAGGCCTTATCAGATGAAGGTTAGAATTCTGCTTGGTTGATGAATAGCTGCTCTGTATGCATTAAGCTGGGTATGTTCATGTTCCTGTCAGTGTTAATGGAAGGACCGTTAAAGCAGTGTGGGACCAATACATTGTCGCCCATACTATAGGTTAGTACATAATGCATCCATGTCAGCCACCCCTAATATCCACCACTGAACTGGAACTGGCAGGATGGTTACACAAGCTGCAAGCTGTGCAAATGCATTTCTGACTATGTCAATAATATTAATCAAAGGCCTGAGTAACAGAGGAAGTCAAATCATACCCAGCTGCAAAATTTCACTAGATCTGTTCAGTTTTTGCACACTTCATTGTGTTCACTGTGAACATAACGTAAAAAGATTTTAGTACATTTTCTCATTTACAGAAGTAATCAGACCCTTTTGCTGTTTGAATCCAAATTGTGGTCAGGTGCATCCTGTTTACTTTAACCATCCTTGAGCTTCACTGTAGTCCACCTGTGGCAAACTGGCAAACTGATTAGCCATAGTTTAGAAACACATACACCTGTGTTGAGGCACTGGTTTTAAATCAATTTCTAAAGGTTTGAGGAGTTACTAAGAGAAACACCTAACTAATGGTACCACCAAGGCTCTTCCAAGAGTCAGTCAGACTAATAAATATTTAATTGGTCTGGTATGTGACCAAAAACCTAGCATTCACTGCAACAAGACTTCAGAGGTTTTCTGTAGAGATGGGACAACCTGCTGGAAGGTTGACCATCACCGGACATGAGCAGTTTTGAGTAAAAGACACATAATAATCAGCTTGATATGTGTCAAATCACATTTAAAGGATGTTTGAAACAAAAACTGAGCAAACATACTTTGAACAAACATCTAGAGCCCTGTTTGTGGTACATCGGGCACTTCTGGTGACAGCATCGTACTGTGGATGGTCTTCTCAGCAGCATGGACAGGAAGGCTGGCCAGAACTGAGGAAAAGGATTGCAGCTAAACACAAGGAGGTCTTGCAAGATACCATCTCTAGAGTGCAGTGTTCAAAAGGTCAACCCCCCCTCCCCCAGTCGTTTCTCTTTATGCCACCCAATCTTGATGAGGAATGGCCCAAAACAGTCCCCACTAGTGAAATAAAATGCTGGACAGGGAGGGCTTAAGCCAGAGGGAGGAAGGTCAGCCATTTTGGGGGATGACTGAACTGCTGTACCATTTCCTGCATTCAGCACAGTTATACTGGTGTTTCTGGATAACCTCCCTCCCCCGAAGTATCCAGAACTGTCTGTGAAGCTCAGCAAAGACTCTCTCTGGTCCTGGGTGGGCGAGCTGGCGGTCAAAGTCAGAACCTCCCCCCCCTTCACAC